>CAUYUJ010001237.1:0-75000 GCA_963575745.1 Prorocentrum cordatum
TCCTCCTCCTCCTCCTCCTCCTCCTCCTCCTCCTCCTCCTCCTCGGTCGCCACGCTTGCCGCGCCACCTCGCGTGCGGGGGGGGATGGGGGCTCTGTGCGCAGCCTTGGCCTCCCTGGAGTGAAAGAAACAGAACAGCGTACACATATACTTTCGAACTCCGCGCGGATTTCTTGGGTCGGCGCTGGACCCCCCTCCCTGGCGCGCGGAGCGCACCAGGAGGATATACTTATGTCATTGTTTGCTCCCCGATGGAAGAGCGAGGGTTAACCTCGTGCTCCGCCTCCGCCTCCTCCTCCGCCTCCGCCTCCGCCTCCGCCTCCGCCTCCGCCTCCGCCTCCGCCTCCGCCTCCGCCGCCGCCGCCCCTCCTCGTCTTCCTCCTCCTCCTCCTCCTCCTCCTCCTCCTCCTCCTCCTCCTCCTCCTCCTCCGCCTCCGCCTCCGCCTCCGCTTCCGCCTCCGCCTCCGCCTCCGCCTCCGCCTCCGCCTCCGCCTCCGCCTCCGCCTCCGCCGCTCCGCCGCCTCCTCCTCCTCCTCCTCCCCTCCTCCCGCCGCCTCCCCTCCTCCGCCTCCTCCTCCTCCTCCTCCTCCTCCTCCTCCTCCACATCCTCCTCCTCCTCCTCCTCCTCCTCCTCCTCCTCCTCCTCCTCCTCCTCCTCCTCCTCCTCCTCCTCTTCCTCCTCCCTCCCCTCCCTCATTCCCTCTCTGCGCCGCCTGAATATGTCCATATCAACTGCCGCAGGTCGTGCCCCAAGGAATCGAGGAGCGGTGGAGGCGGAGATCTGGCTGCCCCGGCGCGCGGGTAGGTATTCACATCCACCACACCTCGAGATCCCAGGGCACGGCTCCGGAGCGGTGGATGTATGGCTATATTCTGGCAGCGGACTCTCTCCTCCGTCCTCATCCTTCCTCCTCCTCCTCCTCCTCCTCCCCTCCTCCTCCTCCTCCTCCTCCTCCTCCTCCTCCTCCTCCTCGGTCGCCACGCTTGCCGCGCCACCTCGCGTGCGGGGGGGGATGGGGGCTCTGTGCGCAGCCTTGGCCTCCCTGGGAGTGAAAGAAACAGAACAGCGTACACATATACTTTTGAACTCCGCGCGGATTTCTTGGGTCGGCGCTGGATCCCCCTCCCTGGCGTGCGGAGCGCACCAGGAGGATATACTTCTGTCATTGTTTGCTCCCCGATGGAAGAGCGAGGGTTAACCTCGTGCTGGGGCCACCCCTCGCACCACCCGACATCCCTCCGCCCGCCCACTGCAGCCACCCTCACCGTCGGCCTCCGCCTGTCGAGTTGTCCGCGGGAAGGCTCTCCACGAACTCGCAATTGTGCTGCGCGGAGCCCTCCTGCGGCGGCGGCGACCGCGCTGGCGGAACAAAATGCCGAGCCGTCGGAGGCACTGCACCCCTGCCAGGGCAAGCGTGACAGGCTCCCCCCTGGGGGCAAGGCCTCTCCTCTCGCACCCTCGCACGCCTTCCCGGGCGCAGGCAGCCAAACAGACGTCTCGGCCGTGTGGCACACTCCGGGGCACCGAGCATCCAAAACGAAGCTATCCCTGTTCGACGGCGTTGTGCGCTGCGCTGCCCGCTACACCTGAAGATCAGGTTCCCGCGCGAAAGCGACGGCTGCGATGAGCAAGAACACAGCTGCTCGGTTGCCGACGAGTCTTTGAATGCAGCTCTTTTGCATAGCGTTGTTCCGCGGTCCCGCTTGTCTGCCTGAATCCCGCCAGCCCTTTGGGTGCAGGAGGTCTAACGATGTCTTTCTTTCCTCTTCCAAACCCCCTCTTCCCCTTCTTGGAGGGGTTTACCCCTCTACCCCCTCCCCTGGACCTGGACAGGGGGGGGTCGCGAGCAGTTGGAGCGCCCGAGATGGCCCAAGATGGCTCCAAGAGGGCCTCAGAAAGCCCAATATGGCCTCCAAGGTCGCTCAAGATAGCCAAACATGGTTCAAGACAGCTTCCGACATGCCTTCGGGAGGCCCCAAGAGGGCCACAAGACGGATCCAAGTGCTTTTGGAGCTCCCTCGGGGCCCTCCCGAGAAGACAAAATTCTTCAAAAACCTACGGATAATCAATGATGTTTGCCTTCTCGCCTTTTCGCGTCCGATGCGCTTGTGTGGCCTAAACATGGCCCCAAGATGGCCCAAGATAGCTCCAAGAAGGGTCCAAGAGGTCCCCAAGACGGCCCCAAAAGCGCCCAAGATCGCTCCAAGAGCGCCCCAAGAGGGCCCCAAGAGGCGATTTTGATGGCCCCGGAGAAGGCAAATAGAGGACCCCCCCTCCTTTGATCGATGGTCTCCAAGACGGCCCCAAGAGGCGCTCCAAAGCTCCCAAGAGAGCCCCAAGTGAGCTCCAAGAGGGTTCCAAGAGGGTCCCGAGAGGGTCCCAAGAGGCACCCGAGAGGCCCCCAAGAGGCCGCCGAGCGGTCTCAGAGAGTCCAAGATGACCTCCAAGATGGCTCAGATAGCCCAAGCTGGCTCAAGATGGCTCCCAGGATGCTCCAAGCGGCCCCAAGACCGCGCCAAGAGCGCCCAAGAAAGCCCCAAGAAGCGGCTTGCGGTCTCCTGAGGGGGGAGCTGATTTGGGGACCCCCCATCCTGTATCGATGGCTTCCAAGATGATCCCAAGACTTCCAGGGTTACCAAAAGAGTTCCAAGGGGACTCCCGAAACTCCCACAGAGCACCAGCAGCAGCAGCAGCCGCAAGAATACCTCTAGATGGTTCCAAAAGTCCTCGTCGGCGTCGTCCTCATCCTAGTCCTCGCCCTCCTCGTCCCCGTCCTCATCCGCGTCCTCCTCCTCCTCCTCCTCCTCCTCCTCCTCCTCCTCCATCATCATCATCATCATCATCATCATCATCATCATCATCATCATCATCATCATCATCATCATCATCATCATCATCATCATCATCATCATCATCATCATCATCATCATCATCCTCGCCCCACCCCCCTCCTCCACTCCTCCTCCTCCTCCTCCTCATCCTCCTCATCATCATCATCATCATCATCATCATCATCATCATCATCATCATCATCATCCTCTTCTTCCTCCTCCTCCTCCTCCTATCCTCTCCTCCTCCTCCTCCTCCTCCTCCTCCTCCTCCTCCCCCTCCTCCTCCTCCTTTTTCTCCTCCTCCTCCTCCTCCTCCTCCTCCTCCGCCTCCTCCGCCTCCTCCTCCTCCTCCTCCTCCTCCTCCTCCTCCTCCTCCTCCGCCTCCCCTCCTCCTCCTCCGCCTCCTCCTCCTCCTCCCTCCTCCTCCTCCTCCTCGTCCTCCTCCTCCTCCTCCTCTCCTCCTCCTCCTCCTCCTCCTCCTCCTTCTCCTCCTCCTCCTCCTCCTCCCCTCGCCCCCACGTGGCCCCCAGGGATGGCCCGAAGAGGCCTTCCAAGGCCACCACCTTGCTCCCACAAATCTCTCGGTTCACCCTGGTTGCTCACTTTGTTTCTCTAGATGTGTCTTTCCGTCCCAATTTTTCCGTCAGTTATCATGGGCAGGATTTGTGAATGGGCTAGTGGGGATATTTGTTGGTCGCAGCCGCAAGCGAAGGCGCAGGCGGCGTCAAAGGTCGACCCCGGCGGGCTACGGGCGGAGCCTAATTAACTACCCAGCGAGCGCACTCACGGCTGCCGAAGCTGCCGCCGAGGGATGCTGAGTGGCGCCGGGGGCTGAAGGCAGGCTGCAGGAACTGCCAGGAAAGACGATGCTTCCGCGTTCCCAGAGCCAGGATCCATTGTAAATCACGCTGCGTCCGCGATCCCAGGGCCAGGATCCCTCGTAAACTACGCTGCGTCCTCTCTCCCTGGGGCACGATCCCTCTTCCACCACCACTCTTCCCTTCGGGGAGGGGAACCCTCCCCCTCACCTCAGGGAAGGGCCGCGACGAGATGGAGCATCCATGTTCGGCCCCTGGAAGGGCCATTTTTGGCCACCCTTCACGAAGGCCGTGGCCCCAAAGGGGGGGACGGAGATAAAGGAACCCCCTCATGTGATCGACAGCCTCCAAGATGGCCCCAAGAGGGCCTCGGGGGCTCCCAAGAGAGCCCCAAGAGGGCCCAAAGAGCGCCCCAAGAAGCCCCAAGAGGCCTCCAAGAGGCATCCGAAAGGCCACCATGAGGCCCCCGAGCGAACTCAGAGAGCCCAAGATGACCTCCAAAATGGCTCAGATACCCTGAACTGGCTCAAGATGGCTCCTAAGATGCTCCAAAAGGCCCCAAGACCGCTCCAAGACGGCTCGAGATGGTCATGGAGCCTCCCAATCCTCCCTCGCTGTTTGACTATGCGTGCCTCTTTTTCTCTCCCCCCGTCAGCTCTGAAGGACATCGTTTCTGCATGGGCTGGTGGGGATATTTTTTGTCGCAACCGCAGGCGAGGGCGCCAGCGGCGACTAAGGTCCGAGCGGGCCGCGCAAGAGCCGAATTGCCTAACGCCGACGGGCCGGCGACCTCACCAGCGCCTCGGCGGGCGGGCCGGCGAGAGGAGGGGTGCGGGCTGCAGCTGCCAGGGACCAGGTCCAGGAGCGCGCACATGCACGATTAACCAACCAGGATTGGAGCGCAGCCAAAATGGTGCGGGGGTGGTACCAGGACGTGACCAACAGTGCACTGCGTCAGCTGCCAGGAGGTCATACCGGCCCTAAACTGGTGCATAAGGTGGCGCCACGAAAGTCGCACACCAAGACTCCTGAAGGGAGTACTGATCCTGCATACAACCGTCCACGGGGTGGTCCGGGAAGGACGAGCGAAGTGGCCAGGAAAACGACGGATGTAATCGACACCGTAACACGCCGAAACCACCGGATCAGGAAAGCCGAGCGCACTCTCGGACAGGAACGCCGACGTCTGAAAGCTGACCAAGAGCAGGGCAATCTACGACTCAGGCACCGGGTCGAGTGAACACGAGGGCGCCGTGGGCATCGCCGCCAGAAACCGCGGATGCAGTAAACACAGTCGTCCGACAGCCAGGAGAGCACAGGCTGAACCACGTGCACTCAGGGGCCCCATGCGCCCATCATGGGGCTGAACCAATGGAGCTGGGGTACCAGGGGCCGGACTTGACAGGGCCGCTGCGACGCCCAGCCACCTGAGCGGGGGGGGGCCAGGGGGGATGAGGCAGGGCTGTCCTTACGCGGGAGCGAAACCGCTCGGCGCGAGGCGGCTGCCTGTGGGCGCGGGGAGCGGAGCGCGCCGATCGCGGTGACAACAGCCACAGCAGGGCCAGGGGCCTACTAGGACAGGTGGGCCACGGCCCCAGCGGCAGTCCACGCGCCGGCATTGTCAGCAGGCAGCCGCCAGGATCCCAAGGGCGGGGGACAGCGGGTGCCGGGCAGAAAGCGCTACCAGGAAGTGGCTGAAGGCCATTGGTTTGCCGAGCACAGAAGGAACACCACCAAGTATGGGAACGCATGTCGCCTCGCCCATCGCCGTCGTGAACGACCCCCGCAAGCCCCCCGTCTGCTGCTGAGCCCGGCCTCCGAGCAACGAAGGCCTGACGCCCCCATACCGAGTGGCCCACTGTGGCCCACTGTTGGTCGGCACGCCAGGATACCAGGAATCAGCTGAAGACCGCACTTTCTGCAAAGTAGCCACAGCGACCTTAGCGCCCATGCGCGGCGGGCTGCGCCCAGGGCGAAACACGGGCGGGCGGACCGCAGTGCTGGGCAGAAAGTGCTACCAGGAAGTGGCTGAAGGCCACTGGTTTGCCGAGTACAGAAGGAACACCACCATGTGTGGGAACGCGCGCCGCCTCGCCCGTCGCCGTCGTGAACGACCCCGCAAGCCTCCCGTAGGCTGCTGGGCCCGCCCTTTGCGCAGGGAAAGCATGGCGCCCCCATTCTGAATGGCCCACTGCGGCCCACCGCTGGTCGGCATACCAGGATACCAGGGAGCAGCTGAAGGCGGCACCTTCTGCAAAGTAGCCACAGCGCCCTTAGCGCCCATGCGCAACGGGCTGCGTCCAAGGTGAAACAAGGGCGGGCGCGCCCAGGGCTGAAAGAGAGCGGGGAGACCAGGCGGCCTGAGGCCGCACGTGCAGGGGAGACGCCGCGGGGGGAGGGGGGAGGCAGAAAGCGCTACCAGGAAGTGACTGAAGGACACTGGTTTGTCGAAAACCTTTGGGCCACCGCCATGTGCGGGAATGCTTGCCGCCTCTCCCGTCGCCGCTGTAGTCGCCGCCTCGCTTGCCTCCGGCTTGCCAGTCGTCGCCGTCCCAGTCGTGCGCCCAGGACCAGGTGTCCCAGTCCCAGGACTGCTGGGAACTTGTCGCGCGGCCCTTTGGCTGGAGGCCGCCTTTACCCTGGTACCCCATCCATTTTGCGCGCTCCAAATCCCACTCAATCTGCAGGTCAAGCCGACGGTTCATCTCGTAGGCGTTGAACCCACAGCGTTTCCAAACGTCCAGGAAGTCGCGGCAAGACGCCTCGGGGTTCCGTGCGGGGTCGCCTTTCGGCTCGCCGTTGGGTCCCACGGGGTGCTTTCGGGTGTAGGCGTGCCAGACGCCGTTGAACGCACCTCCCAAAATTTTCTGAAGTCGCGTTATCTTGGCTGCTGGTGTCTCGCCGACTCTATCGAGCTCGACGTTGCCCATCAATTCCTTACACATGCGGCCTCCACCCACTGGGTCGACGAGATCGTCGAAGGCCCGACTAGCGGTCCTGCTGTGCCTCCACGGGGGTGTCATGTCGCGCCGCGCGGGAGTTGATGGCGCTCTGCTGCTACCAGGTGCGCCGGCTGTGGCCGCTTGCCTGCGCGGCGGGTCGCGGCTTGCCCTGCGCGGCGAGCCGACGCTTGCGTTGGCCCCCACGCGGCCGTGCTCGGGCCTGCTCGCGCCGGCCGTGCCTCTGCCGAGGATGTTCAAGGGATCGTCGGAAGGGCTGTCGTCGGTCGCGTCGCCAGCAGTGTCAAGCGAGGGTGGGAACGAGCTGCCTTCCTGGTCGGCTGCACCCTCTGCTTCTTTGCCAGGCGGCAGCGAGGCCGCCGGACGGGCCTCGTCGGTGCCGGCCTCACCGCCGTAGTCGATCTCGTCGCTGTCGGCCTTCTCGGTGGGCGATGGGCTCGTTGGAGAGCTGGGTGCCTCTTTACCAGGGAAGATCTCTGTCGCCTCCTGCTCTGCCGCCTGACGGGCGCGCTCTGCCTGCAGCGCGGGTGGCTCAGCCTCCTCGGGGGCCGCGCCGCCGGGTTGGGCCCGGGTGGTCGAAGTTAACTCAGGCTCTGTAGTCGCTGCCCCCTCGGTCTTCGGCGCAAGACAAGACCTCGCGGCCTCCCTTGGAGACGCCGAGCGAGCTTCGCCCGGGCCCATCGCCGGGGTGTCTTGTCCAGCAAGGGCGGTGATGGAGGCAGCTGCGAGAGCTCCTGGGTCCAGGCTGGCGAGGAAGCTGGCTAGGACGGTGAGCTCGTGGCGGAAGAGGCTCGGGCCCTTGCTGGGGGCCAGGACCGCGTCGCGCGCTGCCCAAGCCTCCTTGCGCTTCGCGCTGCTCAATAGGTGCCCTACCACCCTTGCTGCCGCCCATGTTTCGCCGCCCCATGGGGCACCATCAGGAAGGCCGTCTTCCGGAATTTCTACGCCGCAGACCTTGGCAAGGAAGGGGGTCAGCTGGTGAGCGGGCCAGGAGGTTTCTTGATCTTGCGGTGCTGGGATCTCCTCAGCGCCTACCGCTTTGACGAATTCCATCCAGCGGCCGTCCTGTGCGGGGTGATAGCCCCGTAGGTAGGCGACCAGGGCGTGCTGAGACTCCTTCAACTTGTTGGAACGGCTGCGTTTGGAGTCGCTTGCCTCGTCTAAGGCTAGCGCGGAGTTTCGCCTGCAGCTTAGTCTTGGGACCTCTGGTGGCGGTAAATCTGGGAATAGACACAGGACCTCGGGCACTGTGCGGATGAGCGGGTCGGGCCGTGGTCTGCTGCTGCGGTTTCCGCCGCTGCACGCCGCTGGGCCGGCTGAGGCCTTGCTGCGGACGTAGGGGTCGGGCGCGCGTGCGTCTGCCGCTGCGGGTGCGAGCTGGGTGGCCACGTCGGGAGTGGCGCCACAGGCATCTGCCTGCTCTGCGAGACGCGGGCGGGCTGCTGGCTGCCGCGGGCGGGCTTCCCAGGAATCACGGCCCATGATACAGCCCAGGGTTGCTGGAGCAACGTCCCAGATGTAGACCCGCCATCTTCTGCAGCACCACGCGGCGTTCCATTTCCGCTAAAACCAGGAGGGCGGCCACTGATCCCACTCGGGAAGACCTGCGCGCCCATTGCCTACTGCCGCGGCCTCGGCCTTCCAGATGAAGCAGCCAAGAGCTGGAGCGTCGACCTTCCAAACCAGGAGTGGGCCTTCGGGCGGGCACGTGTCGAAATTGACGGAGCAGGAGCCCGTTCTGTAGGCCTCGCCCACGGACCTTCCGCCCAGGATCCTTTTCGCTGGCAGCGTAATGTTGGCGAGCCGTGGGCGGTGCTGGGCCGACGGGACCATCGGGAGGTCGCTCAGCGCCCTGGTGTCCCCAGAGAGGGGATTGCATCCGTAGCCCAGGGGCCAGTGGCTGGGAAGCGGGGGGAGAGCGCTGGCAATGGAGTCGCTTGACCGCTCTGCCAGGCCGCGTAGTCCTGAACTTTGGCGGCCATGGTCGATCCTGTTGGACTTGCGATGCCCCTTCTGTTAGGGCTGGCAACCCAACAGGTCACGCAAAGCCAAGTGAGGTTCTGCCCCTTCCAAGTATGCCTGAGGCCTGATGCTGGCCAGGAGGTCCCTGACGGCGTCGTCCTCCCAGGTCCCGCCATTGGACTTCAGTTCGGTCTTGCGGCAGCCGTCGCAGGTGAAGAGTACGTTCTTCTGCTCGCTCTGCAGCCTGTCGTCACTGATGGCGAGGGGGGCCAGCCTCGTGCCGGGCGCGGGGGCCGCTGGTGCGGGCGAGGCCAGGTCGGTATTGGAGGGGGCTGTTCCTCCACCAACGTACCCCACCGCGGCGTCGGCCCTGTCTTCACCCAGGCTGGCCTCGGACCCGGCCAAGGCAGAGTGGAGCGCGCAAATGGAGCACTTGTAGCCTGCCAGCGAGGCGAGATCGGCCGCGGGTACGATTTCTTCCAGGACGATCATTGGAGCCTTGAGCTTGAAGTCGGCCTTCTCCATATCCTTCCAGGACTGTGGGCATCCTGCATCCTTCGCCGCATCGTGGTGATGCGCGTTCGTTACCAGGCGCGAGACCCGGGTGAGCGCGCCCTCGATTCCCCCGTGCAGCTCCACGAAGTCGTCCAGCGAGAGGTTCCACGCTGCTGCAAAACTCTGCCAGGACCCTAGGTGCGCATCCTGCCAGGGTACGCAAATACCGAGCACAGCCTCGATGACGTCGCCCGCACCTTCGGCGTTGGGGAAGGGCCATAGGAATGTCCTGGGCTCTCTTATCACGAGCATAATGATGACCAGGAGGGCACGGGCCTTCCAGGAGTCCAGGGGTTGGACGTCAGCGTCTTGAGCCTGTCCCGTAGTTCTTGGCCGTGGGGCGCTGCGCACAGCAGCTGTGCCAGGGTGTCCATTCCAGGGTGCGCCCTGCGGCGGCAACAGTCGCGCGTCGTGTCGCCCCAGGCTTCTGGAACCTGCCACAGTAAGCCCTTCGGCGTGCACTGGCGCCCTGCACGTGGGCGAGTGCAGGGACCCTTCGCCGACGGATGCGGTGGGAGTGAGTCATCCGAGAGGGCTCGGTCGCTGTCCTCCCAGGGGGTGCCTAGGCCCGCCACCCACACCAGGCATGCCCACAACACGTTGTAGACCAGGTTGCTTGGGTCCAGGCCTATGCCCATGTCGCACAGGAAACCGAGATGCGACCATGCATTCCAGTCCAGCTTGCCGGGGTCCCTGGGGGTGTCGGCCAGGGAATACTCGCGCGGGTGGAGTCCTGAGACCAAGAAGAAGACCACTGAGAACGCAGGCGTGGAGAGGAGGTTATCCATGGCGTCGGTGATGGACCTTCCCAGGGCACCCCAGCTGAAGTCGGGCTCGAGCGGCGTCTCGACTCTGTCGGCGAAGCTATTGGCCAGGGATTCCCGTGCCCGCTTGATGGCGTTATCGATATCCTTCGCCGCATTGTCCCCATCCACGCTGCCTGTCCAGGATACGGGCGTGCTAACCCTGGTGGCAAGTTCTTGGACTGGGTCAAAGTTGGAGTCCAGGGCCAGGTGGTGCCTGTTGCCTGGTGCACGATTCTGTTGGAAAATAACCAAGAGGTTGGCGAGCCTCCTGTATTCTGACAGCACTCGAAGTCTGGACGAGGTGGCGCTTGCGAACATCCCCCCGTCTCCGGTGACCACCACGAAACGGGTAGCTCTGGTGATCGCAACGTTCACCCTGTTGGCGTCGTCGATGAAGCCCCAGCTGTGCCCTCCAGTGGACCTGGTCGCCGGGTAGATCACGATGCCGGCCTCGCCGCCCTGGCTGGAGTCAATCGCGGAGGGCTCCAGGGCGCCTTTTCTGCGATGCGTGGAGACGATCTGCCGAAAGCCAGAGAAGCGCAAGCTGATGCCAGTCCAGTGGCCGTCGAACTGGTCGAAGACAAGTTCCCAGCCGGTGGCGTCTACTGGTCGGTCTCCGGCCTCGCTCGACCCTGCGCAGGGCGCTGGGGAGCGGCTGCGGTCGATCCTGGAGTCGCCCTGATCCTTGCCCTTCCCGCCCTTCGGTCTGCCTTTCCCGCCCCGTGCGCGGCGTAGGACACCTGAGATGCTTGGACCTTGCGGCCAGCCGTCTTCCAGCATTGCTGTCTGCAGGTGGTAGCCGACAACCAGGCGCACTGTTACCCCGTCGTCGAGGGCAGGTAGGAGGGCGCGAACGACGTCGACTGCCTGAGCCGCCTCTGGCAGGTTGGCGTAGCCAGCGCGCATACTGGAGGTGGCTTCCAGGGAAGGGTTGTCGACCAGGAGGAAGCGGCGCCTGTCGCCACGGTCTGCGCTGGAGGGGTGTAGCGGGGCGATGGTCTTCTCCAGGTCGTCCCTCTCTGAATTTGTGAGCAGGGCCAGTTCGCGCAGTCTGGCGCCGTCCCAGGCATTGACTGGGCGCCATGGGAGCCCTTTGACCAGGGGCCACTCCGCAAGTGGGCTGGTGAGGCCGCTGACCATGCAGCTGTCGTAGAAGGCCCAGTTCGGCCAGGCCAGGATCTGCGAGTGCATCCTGTAGCACACTGTTAGCTGTATGACTGCGGTGTCTTGACCTCGCAGGGCGTGATACAGCCGATCGAATATGCTGACGCAGAGCCCCAGGTCGGTGGCCAGCTTGGAGATGACCGTGGGTGGCAGCTGCTTGGGGTCCCCGACCAGGACCAGGTGGCCTCCGCCGCGGACCAGGTTGACCAGGGACATGGCGGAGTGGAGCTCAATGGTCTGCCCAGCTTCGTCGATCACCAGGAGCGCAAGCTGATTCGGGCTCTCACCGAGCGCCTCCGCCGCCTCGCGCGTGGAATGATTACTTTTGCGCTGCTGCTGAGATCCATTCGGAGCGGCGGGAAGTCTGGCGCGGCGCCTTCCACGGTGTACGGGAAGCTCCCCATGGCCTTCTGGAAGTGTACTTCCGGGGTTAGGCTGATCAGCTCTTCGTCGACCTTCTGATTTCTGGCCAGCCGTAGGGAAGCAAGTGTCGGGGTCGAGCTGGTGAGCACGGTGCGCGGCGGCCATGGCGAGGGCCGGTTGGTCGGCTGCGGCGTTCAATCCTGCGGCAAGCGCAACCGCCTGTCCGCTCACGAGGGCGCCGCCCCAGATGTCAAGCGTCGCGGTGGACAATTTGGTCGCGCCTGTGCCGGGAGGGCCGTGGACGACAGTGACGTGGTGCGCCACGGTGGCCCGTAGCGCCCGCCTGGCGTCTGCGTTGAGACCGTGCCGGTCTGCGCCATGCTCCAGGGTCATCTGCGAGGGCCTCGTCCTTGCCCTTTGGAAAACCTGGCCCGCTGCAGAGCCTACCACCTCGTCAGAGAAGGCGGAGACGGCCAGGGGCAGCTGGGCCACGTGCCGAGCCGCACCAGGAGCCTGAAGGGCTTCGATGTCAGCGCCTGGGACAGGGATCTCGAGCGTGGCGGACGCTCTTGCCCTGAGGTAGTGCCCGACCCTGCCGGTTCTGATGGCGTCGTCGGCAGCGGCCTCGCCCTCTTTGGATGCGGCGCGGAAGGTGAGCAGGTAGGTGACGCTGGGTCGGGGGAGCCCGAAGGTCACCAGGATGCTGGTCCAGGAAGTAGATGTCGCTGAGGGCGCTTGACTGCCTCCAATACTGCACCTCCGAGGGAGCTCTATTCACTCTGTACCAGGCGTCGCCTTCGCGGTCTGGCCGGGGCGCTCTTGAGGCATCCTCGTGGAACGGGCTTTGTCTACCGTGGTTGTACGACATGCACCTATTCGATGGGTACTTGGCGTCGGGGGGGAGCTTGAGAGCCTCGCGTTCCCGTAGCGGAACGTTTCCCCCCAGGACTGGTGGCCACCAGGGCGACGGTGCCCTTCCTCGCAAGCTCCGCTCTGGCCCTCGGGGTGCCGTCGCCCAGCGTTTCCAGGGCAGCACGTCCCTCGATCCAGGCGATTCGTTTAAGCGCGAGGACTCGGTCCCGCAAGATGCATGGCTGGTGGGGCTATTTTTTGGTCGGCGGCCCCGAGGCAACGGACAGGGAGCGGAAGCGGCGCCCGGGTCACGGCGCGGGGCTAATTGCAAGACAACTCGCCGCCAGCCGGAGTCGGCGAACAGACTCGCAGTTTCACGTGCACAGAACAAAATGAACTAAATTCGCAAGGCAAACGCACTTAGGCGCAGTAGCCCAAACCACAGTGGGCAGGCCGCCGCGCGCGTTGAACGCGCGGATGCTCCGAAGTGAGTCGCCAGGGCGGCGCCAGACCCCGTGGCCGACCTGCGCAAGCCGAACGGCTGAGCGGCCGGGACCAGAAACAATGCGCGACAGAGGGAAAACCAAAGGCTGCACAGGCGTTGTAGGCTGAACCACTCAGCGCCCAGTCCTCAGTAATCCGCCTCCCAGTGCCGAGGGGAGAGCCATGCGACTGTGCCCAAGGCGGAACTGCGCGGCGCCGCCTCCTGAAGCGAAAGAATCCGCTGGCGTGGGGAGCACCGCCGTCGAGTGGTGATGGTCGGCACACTGGCGGTGGCGACGTCTGCGCTGCCTGCCCGGGGGGTCCTGCGGCTGTGAAGCTGAGGTGGCCAGCAACCCAGACTGTCGCATGGCGCTGCCCCTGAGCCCTAGCGCCGACACACACCACGTGTCCCCCCAGAGCCGTGGAAACTGTCGCTGGGGGGGCCGAGTAGGATCACGAGCAGCGCGAACAGGGAGGGGGGGGGCCACAGCCCAAACGCAAGTGCCGCGTCGGGCGAGCCCCGGACCCACGGGCGGGGGACACCCACCGAGCCTGGGAGGGGAGAGGCGAGTGGACGCAACGCCTCGCCCCACGGCCAGGTACCCTGCAGCCGTGGGCCAGGGGCCGCGGCCTGCCACATGGAACGTCCTGGGGGTCGCAGCTACTCGCCGCAAGCACCTGCATGGAAGAAAGGGGGGTCGCAGCTAATCGCCGCTAGGATCTATTTTACACATCGTGGGGGTCGCAGCTAATCGCCGCTGAGGTATCTGTTGAATGTGTGCGAACGGGTGATGGCCCACCGAGGCCCAGTGACCTGCGAACGGGTGACGGCCCACCGAGGCCGCAGTCAACGCGGAATGCGGGCCGGCAGCGAGATGCGCCCCCGGGGGTGGGCGCTGGGGAGTCGCAGCTACTCGCCGCTGGAGCTGAAGCTGCCAAAACTGTGGCCTGAAACAACAGGCCGGTAGGCTGGCGCGCAGGGGGGGGTGCTTCTGCCGACGCCCCCCTGTCACCGAAGGGTGGGTGGCTGTCGCCGCTGGACAGCAAAGTGGGCGGCGAGCAGGGGGGGGTGCTTCTGCCGACGCCCCCCTGTCACCGGAGGGAGAGCGGCTGTCGCCGTTGGACAGCAAAGTAGGTGGTCCAGGGACCGGTCAGCCCAGCGGGCTGGTCCCCTGATGAGCAGGGGGGCGAAATGTCAGGAATGGGTCCACGTATCCAGCGTGGGCTGTCTAGCTATGCTGCGCCCTGGGTGAGATGTGGGGCGACCCCCGCCCCAGCGGATGTTGCCCCAAGGTATTACGGCCAAGGCCGGGCGCTGCGAGGTGGAACAGGCCCCGGCGGGGGGGTGGAAGGTGGCGAGGGTGGCGGAGACCGCTGGCCAGGAAGGCCGGTGGTGCGGTGACAGGTTGGCCGGGCCAAGCTAGCCCTGGGCGTAGGAATCCTCCCTAGCCCACCATCGGGCGCGCTTGTCCGTGCACCGGTCGCCCCCCCTGGGGGAGCACCGCTTACCTTCTTTTCCAATCCGTGTCCGTCCACGGGCCTTTCTGCTGGCCCCAGGAATTCCACTCCTGCCAGTCCTGCCACTGGCCGGGGGTGGCTGAGCCGATGGCGCCTGCCCATCGGTCATGCGCGGCTGCAGCGGTGGCTGTTCTGCCCTCTGCTGTCCACGGGGCGGGTCTACTCTTGCTGTCGTGATCGCGTTGAGCGTGCGCTCGGGAGTCGCGGTGCATGAGCTTCATGTTTTTGTCCTTCACAGAGGGCCAGTGGACGCTGAGCCCTAGCTCACTGCCCATCTTGTAGGCGTCGTACCCTGCGTCATTCCATGCCTGGAGGAACTCGCTGCACGACTGGACTGCGTTTAGTTTAGGGTCGTGCTTTTGGCTTCCGCTGAGCTCCTGCCCCAGGGCAGCCCTCTTCACCCATGCGGCCCAAATTCCATTGAACGCTCCCCCAGCGTCTTTTGGGGCAGTAATAACTTGTTATTGCAAGTCATAAGTCGACGCCCCCAGGCGGAGTGTCCCGCCGTCGGCGCACCGCGCGATGGCGGGCGCCCGCATGTCCACCCGCCATGCGCCGCCGCTACGTCGGGCGGGCCAGGCCCCGCGCGGGCATGCTGGCGTGCCGCGCGGCCGCGCGTCGGGGTCCTTCCCCCCTCCGCTCCTTCGCGCACGGTCGCGATGTCTCCTCTTTGCCGCCTGGCCGCGGGGCGGGATATCAAGCGCCCGGTCATGTCTGCAGCGCCCCACCTGCCTAGTGTGCACTCATAAGGTGGGGCGGCTGGCCGGGGTGTGGTCCTCTGTCTGCCAGTGTGCGGCTCTGGACCAACCCTGGGGGCGACGCGCGGGGCGTCCGTTCGCCAGAGTGCGTCGGACGCGACCGCGGTCGCGCTTCTTTTCTGGCCCAGTGTGGCCCCTCGTGGGTGTCGTTGTCTAGGGCTTTTCCCTGCGGGTCCTGTATCCCTTGGTTCACCTCGGGCCAACACCGCTGGTCCTTGGTGACCTACGCGTTGTTTCTCCACCCTGGCGGAGTCTGTTTCACGGCCCTGAGGGGTCACGGCATTGCTATCAAGCCCAGAGTGGCCTCTTACGTCGGCCCAGTGTGACCAACGTACCCATAGGGTTCCCCCTCGCGGGTCCAGAGCGACCCTCGCCTGGCGGCCCAGAATGGCCATTCAGTAGCAGGGCAGCCGATGCCAGCCCGCATGTCTGGCGGCCCTAGAGCGGCCAATCTTCGATAGGGCGGCCGTTGCGGCTTGCCTGACTGCCAGCAAACCCGCGCGTCTCGCTTGGAGGCCCATAGTGGCCAATCGTTGCAAACGTTTCTTTCGCATTCCCAGTGAACAGTCGAGCGCGAGACTCGCAGCGCGCCAGACTCGCAGCGCAAAGGCAGCGAACTCCCGCCGTCGGTCGACGGTTTTTGCTCTGGCTGCCGCAGGTTCGCAGCGGCTCCGAATGTCGGGTGAGGTCAGCGGCTTCTGCTTGCTTGCGATGGCGGAGCAGGCTGCGCAGGCGGCGCTCGCGCCGCTCGAGGCGAAAACAGAAAGGGGCTCCTTGGTGCGCACCGCATCCCGCGCGCGGGTCGCGCACGCAGACACAGTGTTGTCGCAGGCGCGCGAGCGGCCTCGCTATCCGCTGGTTAAGGGGGCGGGCCCCAGGCTGCAGGGGCGAGCGCCAAGGGGCCCGCCCCTAGCAATGCCAGCACCACCTGCCAACGAGAGCTGCCGGTCGCCAGTCCGACTCGGAGCAGTCGGCCCTCGGCTAATAAGGCTGGAGCAGGTGCGGGCTGAACTGCGCTTCGCCCTGGCCCAATGCGCACCGCGTTTGCCGCGCGACGTCTGCCATATCATAATGGGCTACGCTAAGCCCCAGATCGTCTCTGCGCCCGTGATACGCTACCGTCTAATGGACAATCCAGACAGCGGCGATGAAGCGCACTTCCGCCGGGCAAAGCTGCGCGCGCGCCCGCCAGCGCGGGTCGCGGGCGCCTAGGGCGGCGCACGCGACCACAACGCTTTTAACAAATGCGCGCGCTCGCGCCGCGCGTGTCGTCCCAGCGTGGATTTGCGCGCCCCCTCCCGCAACTGTTGCAACTGGAGGCCGCATAAGGGTCGCTGCGCGGGCTACTAAGCACGCCGTGTAGCGATGTCGTCTGACGACGGGGTGCCGTCAACGCAGCCCGCCTCATGTCGCGAGACGCGTCACATTGACCCTTTTTGCGTGTTCTTACTGTCGCGTGCGCGGGCGGCGGGAGCATCCAGCCCCCCAGCGCGATCGCAGCAGATCGTCGCCACGGAGGCGCACATCTGCCGCAGGGCCCTCAGGCAGCCCCTCGTTGGAGCTGACGGCCACGGTGCCGCTTGGGCCGTGCGCACGAAGCGCGAGGATCGACCAGCTGGCCAGCGCCTGCCCGCTCGGCAAGACGCGTGACCCGCGCTCACGGCCATAAGCGGACCAGGTCTCCGCAGGCATCTCGCGTTGCGTTCCCGGCGCCGCCGTTCCCCCCCCGCGCTCGGGGCGCGCGCGTTCGTTTTGCGTCTGCGAAGCGGCGGACCAGGTATCTGCAGGCACCTCGCTCGTCTTGCTACCGGCGTCGCCGTCTTTCTGTACGCGTGTTGAGTGCGCTGCGTTGCAGTCGGCCCGCCGCGTGATCCCCGCGTGTGCGAGCAGTGCGACGCTGGTGTTTTCTGGCTTCTTTGTTCGTGATGGCGGACGGACCGCTGCTGAGCTTCCTGCGCCAAGACCCCGTGTTCGGGGCAGAATGGTCGGACATCGAATACAAGGCTGCGGTTGACTGCCTAGGCGCTAATAAGCTGCTGACGCCGGCACAGCTGGCGAACATTCGGCTATAAGAGCTGCCAGGCTCGGAGGGCCTGCCAGCGGGCGTGAAAGGCGTGCTCCGCCGCGCGCTGGAGCGCGCCACAACTGCGGGTAAGCAGGTAGCGTACGCGAGCGCGCCCAGCGAGCCCCCCTGGTCTGCACGCTCGCATCGGGGCGGAGGCCAATGTGGAAGTGGCCGCCCCCGTACATCACGTAGACGTGGGCGCTGAGTTGGCGACGATTACATTGAACGGCCTCAGCCAGACGATCTGGCCGAGGCGCGCCCTCACGTGAGCGCGCCAGCGGCGGTGACAGCGGTCGCTGCCTTGCACAGGAGCGAGAAATGTGATTGGACGGCTGCCGAGGTCGCACGCGCGAGAAAGAGGGGCTGCGCGAATCCTTTCGTAGACTCTGATTTGCGCGGCATTCTCCCGACCTGGGCCGCGAGCGCCCACGGGGTCGACGACGCAGACGCGAACGGAGTGACGGCTGAGTGCGGCAGGAAAGGTCAGCGCGCGTTGTCGTGGGCCGAGTTTCACCTCGCCTACGACGCATGGGCGATTGCGGCTACTAAGCAGCTATCTTACGCACGCTGCTTGGAGCATAAGCGATTTGTGCTCCAGGTCCGCGACGTGCCAGCGCGCACACGCAGCGGCGCGCGCACCCGCTGCCTTTCGCGAGGTGGCCTTGGAAGCTCCGCTCGCGGGCCGCAAGGCGGGGCTTGGGCTCCTGCACGACAAAATCGCCCGCAAGAGCTGGGCCGAGCGCTCGCGACAGAGCGGCGTCGAGAAGTTCGGCATTGAGGAGGCCTCGAAACGGCTCGACGCGTTGTCCCTGCGGTCTGCCGAGAACGAGTTCGACCGCGCAGCCAAGGTCGCCCGCGCGCGCCGGGGGCGTCGCGCGTCGCGCGCGACAGTTGCGTTTGCAGGCGCAGGGGCAGGCCGCCCAGGCCACGCCCGCGGGCAACGGCCGCGGCAGTGGCCGCGCCGCGCCGAACAAGGGCGCGGCGGAGACGCGCTCTTCGCATTCCGGTGCGTCCTGGCACAGCGGCGGCTGGGGCCGATCTACGTGGAAGACGGGCGCGCGGGGCAGCTCGAAGAGGCCGGCGCCAGACGCGCCGCGCACGCCGCCCCGGCCCGCGAAATGGGCCAAGAAGTAGGGGGGCGCTCGACGTCCCCGATTCGCGGCGCCCTCGCAATGTTTGCGCGGTCGCGCCGTTCGCTCCGCGGCCGCGCGCGCGGCAGGCGCTGCTGCAGATAACGCAGGCGGTGCCCGTGACCTGCGCGGCTTTCCTGCCTGGCGCAGCGCGCCGGCCTCGCGCTGAGACATTTTGACGCATTCGCCTGCGGTTACATTTCTATGAAGAGAGGGCCGTTCGCGCGCGGCCCGTCACAAGGCACGTAGCGTTCCTGCTCGAGCGCATGGCGCGGCGCGCGGCGTTGCACGCAGGTCTGGTCTCGCCTTATCCGCGGTGGGTGCACCCGTGGAAGGCGCACAAGCATCCCGCAGAGGCCAAGGCTTCTCGTGCGAGGCCCTGCTCGGCTTGGGGGTGCGCTACCAATGCTCTCGCGCCCTCGTCCTGCCCACGCGCATTGGTGGAGTGTGGCGGGTGGCATCGGTTGCCACCGCAAACGCGCGCATCGGCGGCGTCGCGCCTCTCGTGGAGTCAGCGGCGGCAGAGTTTTGTTGCAAGAGAGGACGCGCAGGGGCTCACGGTTGCGCAGTCTTCGCACTCTTGTATTATGGTGGTGCGGCCACAACGGCCAAGCATCATACCGGCGCCGCCGCCGCCGCCGAAACGACGTTGCACGGCGAAGGGCGCGCCGCCCGCACCGGCGCCGCCGGCGCGGGACGGCGCAAAGTGCGCCCTCAAGCGCGACTTCATACGTCAGGCCCAGGGCAGGACATACGATTTGAAAAGAAGATCACGTTGGCGACAGACGTCTCAGACGCGGCGCGCTGGATCAGAGAGCGCACGCCCGGCGCGGTCCGGCGAGCGCGCGAAGAAGCCGTTTGGCGCATTGAAACTCGGGCCCGCCAGCTCGAGCAGAGCGGCGCCATCGAGGCGTGGCACCGCGGCGCAGACGAAGGCGTTCGCGGGGTCGCCTGGTATGTCAACGGGCCGCTGCTTGCAGAGTTAGCGCAGCATTTGACACATTGATCGCGAATGCGTGGAGTTCTTTCGTCAGGCGTGCCCACGTGCCGCCGTCGTTTGCCATGGTTCCAACGATGGTTTTGGCTCTGGTTCTGGATTTGGGTTCTGACATTTTTGTGCTTCTGCAAGCGGTGCGGGTGCAACTCTGGCTGTTGGTCGGGCTTTGCTTTTGCTTCTGGCTCTGGTTCTACCTGCGGTTCTGTTTCGAGATTTCGGTACGAACCCCTCGCTGGCACTGCTTCTGTCTCTTGTTCTGCTCATGGTATTGGTCCTGGCTCGGGTTAGCTATTGGGTCGCGGTATTGGTTCTGGTTCCGGTTTTTTCTTTGGCTTTGGCTCTGCTGCGGGCTCTGGTCCTGGCTCTGAATCTCGCTCTGGCCCTGGCTGTCGCCATCATTCTCTGGCTACGCTTCTGGCTCTGGTTCGGGTTCTGGCTCTGTTTCTGGTTCTGGCTCTGACTCTGGTTCGTTCTGGTTATGGCTCTCGTTCTGGTTCTGGCTCTGGTTCTGGTTCTGGTTATGGCTATGGTTTTGGTTCTGGCTCTGGCCCTAGTCAAATCACCTCAACTCAAAGCAGATCGGACCCCAGAGTTCCGAGAATGTCTCGCGCAAAACATCCTGGAACACTTCGAGAACCGCATCTTGGATCCAGGAATTGGGATGATCTTTCTGGCGAAAGCGGCCAGATCATCTCAAGTCAAGGCACCTCGGGGGCCTGAGTTTCGAGGATGTTGCAGGCGAAGCGGGCTGGAACACTTCGAGAAACGTATGTTGGATGCCTTCGCGGCTGCCTCTCCGGCTGCCTTCTTGGCTGCCTTCTCGGCTCCCGGC
Organism: Prorocentrum cordatum; assembly: GCA_963575745.1. Lineage (NCBI taxonomy): Eukaryota > Dinophyceae > Prorocentrales > Prorocentraceae > Prorocentrum > Prorocentrum cordatum. Next base: position 20,095 of record CAUYUJ010001237.1, read on the forward strand.
TGCCTCTCCGGCGGCCTCTCCGGCTGCCTACTGGGCGGCCTTTTTGGCTGCCTTCTCGGCTGCCTTCTCGGCTGCCTACTTGGCTGCCTTCTCGGCTGCCTTATTGGCTGCCTTCTTGGCTGCCTTCTTGGACGCCGTCTTGGCTGCCTTCCTGGCTGCCTTCTCGGCTGCCTACTTGGCTGAGTTATCGCTGCCTTCTTGGCTGCCTTCTTGGCTGCCTTCTTGGCTGCCTCTCTGGGTGTTTTCCTGGCTGCCTGCGTGGCTTCTCTCTTGGCTGCCTTCTTGGGTGCCCCTTTAGCTGCCTACTCGGCCACTCGACCAGCGGCCCCTGGCCCCCTTCCCTGACGGTGGCGGCAGCGCAGCGAGGCGACGATGACGACATTTTGCTTCGGCGCGGTCGGCGGAGCCGCGGCAGCCGGCGGGCGAGCCTGCCAGGCGGCCCGCGCAGGGAGGTCGCAGGTGGACTCGCCGGTCTTCTCGTTGAAGAAGTAGACCCCCCCCCGTCGTTCGGGACACGCGCGCAGACCACCCGTCGGGGGCGGGGGAGCGGGCCGACCCCTGGGGCCCCAGCAGGCAGCGTCGTGAGTCGCGCGGAGAGAAGCGCCCTGGACTGCCCGCCCAGCCTCAGCGGCCCTCACGAACAGGGTAGACATGGTCTTCGCCACGGTCTCCGGCCCCCCTTTCACGCTGTCAGGGCGGCACTTCTTCGCGAGGTCCTGGATCGCGACCTTGATGTCCTTCTCCGAACACCACGGCTGCAGTGCCCGCGCCTTTTGGGCTCGCCAGTCCGCTTCGTGGGGCCCCTAGCGCGCTTGCCCTCGTTCTCGCTTTCCCGCTTGTGTCGCTTCTGTCGGCCCCAATCAGCGCCGACTTCCAGCTTCCCCCGCGAGTCCTTGGACCAACCGCCTCTCGCCCAGTCGCTGCGCCAGCCTTCTCCTCCAGCCGGCCAGCGGCCCCGCGAGCGCCTGCGCCACCCGCGCCCTCCCCACTGGTCGGTATCCGAAGCCTCCTCTCCTTTTTCCGCTCCTCGGCCTTGTAGGTGTCCTCTGCTTTCCTCTCCTCCTCAGCCTTCGCCCTCTTGGCCTCCTCGGCGCTTCTGGCCCCCTGAGCTTTCCTGTCATCCGTAGCCTTGGCCTTCCCGTCCTCCTCAATTGTTCTGGTATCTTCTGCCTTCCTGCTCTCAGCCTCTGCCTTCTTCGCCCCTTCGGCTTTTCTGCTCTCCTGAGCGTTCCTTTCCTGGGTAGCTTTCGCTTTCTGGTCCTCCTCGGTTTTCCCCGTCTCCTCTGCCTTCCTGCCCTCCTTAGCCTCTGTCTTCCTGGCCGCCTCGGCTCTACTGGTCTCCTCTGGTTTCCTCGCCTCCGCAGCCTCTGTCTTTGGTATAGATCACCGGGGGCCTCGGCGACCCTAGGCCCTACCCAAGGCCCTAGGCTTCCCAAGGGTAGGCCCTACCCAAGGCCCTAGGCTTCCCGAGGGTAGGCCCTACCCAAGGCCCTAGGCTTCCCAAGGGTAGGCCCTACCCAAGGCCCTAGGCTTCCCAAGGGTAGGCCCTACCCAAGGCCCTAGGCTTCCCAAGGGGTAGCCCTAGGGTAGCTCTAGGGGCGGGCCCCAGGGGTAGCCCCAGGGTAGCCCTAGGGGCAGGCCCTAGGGGTAACCCTTCATTGCGGATTACAATATGATTCCTTTGGTCGGGCGGGCGGGCGGGGCATTAATAGCATCGGTTGCCTCGGTGGCGGATTACATATATTGATTCCCTGCGCGGTGGATTATCAACTGATTATTCTTGTCGGGCGGGCGGGCGGGACACTAAAAGCATTGATTGCATGCGTGGCGGGTGGCACACTGACTCTTATTGTGGCAGATTACACATTGATTCCTTTTGTCGGGTGGGCGGGCGGGACATTCAAGGCAATGATTGCTCGCGTGGCGAATTACGAATGGATTCTCTTTCATCGCGGATTACAAACTGATTCCTTTGGTCGGGCGGGCGGGCGGGACATTAAAAGCATCGGTTGCTTCGGTGGCGGATTACAAAGTGATTCCATGTGGCAGCGGGTTACAAGTTGATTACTAGCGCGGCGGAATACAAGCTGATTCTTTTGGTCGGGCGGGCGGGCGGGACATTAAAGGCATTGCTTGCTTTGCTGGCGGAGTACATATTGATGCCCTTTGTGGCGGAGCGGGAGTGGAAGAGGAGGAGAAGGGGGAGGAGGAGCAGGAGGGGGAGGCGGAGGGCGACGATGACGACGACGACGACGACGACGACGACGACGACGACGCTCCCGCCGCCTCCTCCGCCTCCGCCGCCACCTCCTCCTCCTCCTCATCCTCCTCCTCCTCCTCCCCCTCCTCCTCCTCCTCCTCCTCCACCTCCTCCTCCTCCCTCGCTACTCCCTCGATCCCCTGCTTCCCCCCCCCCCGCTCCCCCTTCCGAGGGCAGGGCGCCCGCGCCGCCCCCCGGCGACCGCGGCCCCGGCGCCGCAGACCCCCCCTCGCAGACCCCCCCTCTGGGACCCCCCCTCGCTGACCCCCCCTCGCAGACCCCCCCTCACAGACCCCCCCTCTGGGACCCCCCCTCGCTGACCCCCCCATCGCTGACCCCCCCTCGCAGACCCCCCCTCGCAGACCCCCCCTCTGACCCCCCCTCGCAGACCCCCCCTCTGGGACCCCCCCTCGCACCCCCCCTCTGGGACCCCCCTCACAGGGACCCCCCTCTCGCTGACCCCCCCTCGCAGACCCCCCCTCGCTGACCCCCCCTCGCTGACCCCCCCTCTGGGACCCCTCCTCGCTGACCCCCCTTCGCTGACCCCCCCTCACAGACCCCCCCTCGCAGACCCCCCTTCGAGACCCCCCCTCTGGGACCCCCCCTCGCAGACCCCCCCTCTGGGACCCCCCCCCTCGCAGACCCCCCCTCCCCCCTCTGGGACCCCCCCTCGCACACCGCCCCCCCCCTCGGGGACCCCCCCCCCCCTCTCGGAGACTCGGAAGACGAGGGGCCAGGGGGAGGGAGGAGGGGACAGACCTAGGGTAGCCCTAGGGTAGCCCTAGGGGTAGGCCCTAGGGTAGCCCTAGGGTAGCCCTAGGGGTAGGCCCTAGGGGTAGCCCTAGGGTAGCCCTTGGGGTAGGCCCTAGGGGTAGTCCCAGGGTAGCCCTAGGGGTAGGCCCTAGGGTAGCCCTAGGGTAGCCCTAGGGGTAAGCCCTAGGGTAGCCCTAGGGTAGCCCTAGGGGTAGGCCCTAGGGGTAGCCCTAGGGTAGCCCTTCCTTGGGTGATCTATAAGCTGTCTTTCTGGCCTCCTCGGCTGCGTTCGTTTCCTCAGCTTTCCTTTTGGGCCGTTTCGTTTGCAACCGAAGGTTCACGGGGAATTCCCGGAGGGATCTGGGAGTTCCCTCTGGGCACCTGCACCGTTGCCGGCGGTCTGCAGAGCAAACGCCGCACCACGTCATCGCTGCCGAGCCAATGCTAGCCGAGCCAATGCTACGGTAGGAGGACCAGGGAAGAATGAGAGAGGAGGGGAGGGGAAGAATGGAAGAGAGAGCTGAAGGACGGGAACGAGGGAGGGAGGAGGATGAGGAATGACGGGGACGGCGACACCTTGATCTGCCTCCAAGCCCCCGGACCTCTGGACCAGAGCATTCCGACCAAGGTTTCGAAGCGAATCCGATCGTGACGACGAGGAACCTTCCGAGGCCCAAAGAAAGCGAAATACACAAACACCGAACAAAAACACAGCAGCCCTCTGGGCGGAGGTGGTTCGATCGCTTCCTCTTCCAACCTCCCTTTTTTTGCCTTCGGACTCGGGCTTGCCCCTCCCGCTATCCCACCTTGGGTCTGGACGATGGGGGCAGCGACCCATTGGAGCGTCCAAGACGTCCCAAGTAGCTCCAAGAGGGCCTGACAGCCCCCAAGTGCCCCCAAGAGAGTCCTAGAGCGGAAGATCCGCGAAAGCCTGTATAATGTATAATAGAATATTCGCCGTAATCGTCCTTGTCGCGATCGCCTGAAGCCCTATCCGTCTCTTTCGGGGAGTGCTTACCCCTTCCAACCTCCCCTTCTTCCCCTTTGGGGAGGTTGCACCTCTCCCGCTGACCCTTCCCCCTGGGTTTGGACGGGAGGGGCGGCGACCCATTGGAGCGTCCAAGGTGGCCCAAGATGGCTCCAAGAAGGCCTCAGAGAGCCCAAGCTGGCCTCCAAGATGGCTCAGAATATCCCCAGACGGCTCAAGATAGCTTCCAAGAAACTCCAGGCGGCCCCGATGACCTCGCAAGACGAATCCAGGTGGCCATGGACCCCCAAGAAGACTCCCAAGAAACCCAATTGTTCCAAAACCTTAACTGCACTTGTGTGTGTTTTTTGTGTCTCGCATTTTCCCTTCCGATGATCTTCCGAGGCCCCGAGGCGGCTCCAGGGCGGCCCAAGAAAGCCCCAAGAGGAGCCCGAGAGGGCGCCAAAACGGCTCCGAAGAGGCTCCGAAGAGCGGCAGATTGGCGGAAACTTGTATGGATGATTCGTCGCCGTCGTCGTCCGTGTCGCTAATTATCGCCTTCAACCCAATCCTGCTCCCCCTCAATGTTCTCCCCCTCCTCCTCCTCCTCCTCCTCGTCTTCCTTCTTCCGTCCAACCCTCGTACTTCGCCTGATCTCCATAACCTCCTACTCCTCTTCCTCGTCTTGCTTCTCCTTATCATCCCCTTCCTGGTTTAAATCGTCATCATCATCATGACCACCATCAGCGTCGTCGTCGTCATCGTCAGCATCATCATCAAATCACCATCACCATTACCATCACCATCAACATCACCATCACCATCAGGCCATCATCATCACCATCAGCATCGCCATCAACAAGCATCACCATCGTCAGCGACAGAGTCGACAGCGGCACTAGCATCACCATCATCACAATCGTCTTCATCATGGACACCTGGACCGGTGAACCAAGAGACCACGGCGACCTGGCGACCCAGCGACCCGGCGATTCGCGGCGACCCGGCGACCCGGCGACCCGGCGACCCGCGGCGACCCGGCGACCCGGCGACCCGGCGACCCGGCGACCCGGCGACCCGCGACTCGGCGACCCGGCGACCTGGCCGCCCGGCGACCCGGCGACCCGGCGACCCGGCGACCCGTCAACGCGGCGTCCCGGCGACCCGGCGACCCAGCGACCCGGCGACCCGGCGCCCTGGCGACCCGGCGACACGGCGACCTGGAGACCCGGCGACCCGGCGACCCGGCGACCCGTCAACGCGGCGTCCCGGCGTCCTGGCGACCCGGCGACCCGGCGACCTGGCGACCCGGCGATCTGGCGATCCGGCGATCCCGTGATCCAATGACCCGGCGACCCGGCGACCCGGCGACCCGGCGACCCGGCGACCCGGCGACCCGGCAACCCGGCGACCCGGCGACCCGGCGACCCGGCGACCCGGCGATTCGCGGCCGCCGCCCCCGCCCTTGTCCAGATCGCCCTCTTAAAGTTTGTCGTGCGCGCGCACTTCGCGGCAGGTTCGCGCGGTGGACGATTGCTCCATTGTCGGCATCAACACCGCAACGCGTCCGCGTAAGCGTATGCGGCACGAGACAATTGCTCACCTATACCTGCTTTGCCGACTATTTACTGAAACGGTGGCCGCTGCGTCGCGAGGGCGCAAGGGCCACGCGCGCCCGGGTTGCAGGCATCCGCTGTGCCGCGCTTGTTTAAGCTCGACATCGACGCCGCCTTCCGGAGGCTTCCGCTGCGACCTGAGCATCGGGCTTTGATTAGGGTCATATTCTGTTACAAGGATGAGGTCACGGCGCATGCTCACTGCGCGTGCCCATTCGGGGCAGGCGCGTCGTCCGCTCTCGGCACACACCGCGTCGCACTTGTCCCCCGCGCAGTTGCAAGCGTTCATAACTGGGAACGCGTTGGCGCCCTCATATGCGCGATTTACGCCGTGTACTCCACGCGGCGATCCTTCGTTACGTGGACGATATGTTCGGCGCCGAAAGGTGGGCCGAGGCGCGGGGTGCCACGCGAGCCGGCCGACCGGTCGCCGTCACGCGCCGCGCGGCAGGTCGAACACCTGCTGGATTGCATCGCGCGCATCGTAAGATGCTTGTTGGGCCGGTCCGCGCTGGCAGACGAGAAGATTTCCTGTGCTGTCCCGCTCGGTATCCTGGGACTTCGCGTCGACCTCTCATCGGAGGGGATGTCGTGCGTTCCGCTGCCCGACAAGATCGCTAAGTGGACAGCACGTGTCACGTTGGCACTCGATTCGGGCATCTTACGCGCAGGCGTGGACCCAGTTTGCGGCCCGCCACGCAGCGTCGCGGCGCGCGCGGCCAGGTGACGCGAGCAAACTCGCGGGCGCACTAGCCTGGGCATCCGGTAACATGTTCAACCGCGCGGGGCGCGCCACGCTCAGGTGTGTTTTTCTGTACCGTGCGCCGGCAGCGCACCCATTTGCCACGCACACGTTGCGGCAGGCCGATCTACGCCCAGGCACATCGCGGCTCTGCCGACATGCCGCAAGCGCTACGGCTAGTGCTGCGGTGGTGGTTGATCGTGCTGGGCGGCGAGCTGGCACAGTCACGAAGGTGGTGCGACGAAGCGGCGGGCCCCGTGGCCCATCTGTTCTGCGACGCAGCCAGCCGCCCGCCCATGGCGGCCGCCGTACTGTTCGTTGACAACAAATGCTACTGGACGTGCATGCCACCTGCCGCCCGGCACGGCTGCGCAGGTCAGCGTCAGTTTTGGTCGCGACGCGCGCGCACGCGTGCGCCAGGATCTTGCAAGCGTTCCAGCCCAAAAAAAATAATCAAATCATGGGCTTGGAAATGCTGAGCATTGCCCTGGGCTTGTGCTCGTTTGAACACCTGCTCCGCCGTCGGCGCGTCGCAATCTGGTCTGACAACACAGGCGCGCAGGCCGCCGCCGGCAGCGGCGCCGCGCGCGCGTTCGATCACGCTTGTCTCGCACACGGCCTCTGGGTCAAGATTGCGCAATTGCGGTGTCTAGCACGTGTGGAGCGGGTGCCGACAAACGAAAATATCGCAGATGATCCGTCCAGGGGTGAGTTCGGGCTGCTGCGGCAGCTCGGCGCAGTGCGAATTGATCCGCACCTGGACGAGGCGTTCTGCACGCCAGCGTCATGGACGTCGATGCTCATCCCAACAAGGTGAGCCAGCGCTCGCAGCACGGCTACGCTGCGAGGCAGCCGAAACTCGGCGCCAGCTATCGGGCATCTCGCGGCGCGCGCCACGGCTGACGCGCGCCACTCAGCAGGGGCTCACACCACAAGGTCCACGCGACCTAGCCTGCATCATTATGTCTCACGACGATTTCGCCGCTCAGCTGAGCAATGTTCTGCCCAGAGCGTCACGTGCTGATATCGACGCGGTTTGCTCTTGCCCGCGGTTTAACGGGATGACGCGCTGGCAGCACCACGAGGGCGCGCTGTTCGATGACTTTCTGGGACGTGAACGCCTTTCTGTCACCGCAGCGACAGCAGTGCGAGAGCTGCTGGCACGCCCGCAAGGTGGCGCGCATCGCGGGCGCGCGGGTCGCGAGCGCGCGCCGCGCGCATTCTCAAGGACGATGGGCGAACGCCAGGCCCAACGGTGGCGAGGCGGCGCGGGCACGCCCGTCGAGTCAAGGCTCTGCGAGCTCGGCTTCTTCATCGTCCTCTTCCTCGAGCGTGCGGTTATGGGCACCCCGCGTCGTCCGTCGCAGACCGCTTTTCTCCGCACGTTGCACGCGCGCGACGTCTTCGCGCGCGGCCGCGCGCGCAGGGCATCCCAGGGCCGGCGCCGCCACCGGGGCCTCCACCCGCGATGCTTACGGCCCGTCGGCGGCGCAGCCGCAGCTCGGCAGCGGACCCAGTGGCAGCGGCACGCCGTGCGCTACGTACGGCAACGGAAAGTTTCGAGCGTCAGATGGGCGATCCGCGTTGCGAGATCGCGAAGGCTGCCGCAGCCGTCACGTCGCCCGAGGCGGGGCGGGCGCGGGCCCAGGTTGCCCGCAACAGCGCCCTGCTCGGATCGCGCCCACGGTCACTACCGCAGGTTCGCAGCGGCTTCGAATGCTGGGTGAAGTTCGCGCGCGACGTTTTGCAGCGCAAAGGAAGCGAACTCCCGCCGTCGGTCGACGGTCTTTTGCTCTGGTCTACGACGTTCAGGTGTCGCGCGACGTTCTGCAATTACCTTTCGCATTTGAAGAGAGCACGCCACGTCGCGCGCGTGGCAGACGCAGCGCTCACGCACGCGTCGCTGACCGGCGCCAAGCTGGCTATCGAGAAGCGTTCGGGTTGGTCGGCGCGAACCCGCATGGCGGCGCGGACGCACGCGCTGGAACAGCTACTGGAACGCCCAGGCGCGTTACCAGAGGGATCTGGGCTGGGTCTCCTCTTCGTGACCGCGCACGCATTTCTACTTCGCCCCCGTCGGAAGCGCTGGTCATTCAACGGGCCGCCTCGCTCGACCACGCGTCACATTTACGCGCGGGCCTTTTCATCAGCGAAGAGGCGGCCGTCTCATCGCTCGCCAGACGGAAGAACCGGGAAAGACGGACAACTATTGTGCGCAATTGCTGGCGTCAGCGCCCACGCGCCACGTGCCCCGCACAAGCTCTCGGCGCGCGGTTCAACTCGCAGTCCGTTGGCGAGGCCCCGCGGGCGGGCTGGTGCGCCACGGGTGTACGCAACGCGCTGCGGTCGGCACTGCGTCACACGGGAGTAGTTAACGCCGACGCCTACGGCGCCCACTCGTTCCGTCGGGGCCACGCCCAAGACATTGTGGAGTTCGGCGGCCGAGTCACCGACATCCTGAAGGCAGGTGACTGGCAGATGCCAGCTTGGATGCGCTATCTTGACGTTGAGAAGATGGAGCGCCAGGCCGTCGCCGAGGCGCATTTCGGCGCGTCGCCCAGTGACGACGAGGGTGGGGATTCGGAAACCCCCGGCGTCCAGCGACGTCATTCCACGCTTGGTCGGTGCAAGTAACGTCGCGCCAGGCCCCTTCGCACGCTCGTTCGCCCTCGTTCGGTCCATCGGTCGCTCTCTCGCGGGCCACGCGTCTGCGGCCGTCTCTCTGCCTGGCATTGGGTGGCAGCGTGCCTGCGGGTGCCGCAGGCCCGCTGTGTGGGGCAGCGCTCGGCCTCAGCCCCTGGGTCCGTGGCAGTGGGTATGGTACCATTCGGCCGGCCTGCGCCCTGGCGCGCCAGCCGCCTGTGTCGTTTGACGCGGTGGGCTGGCGTGTCGGCTGTTGGCGCACGGCCGCGGCCTCACCCAACGTTGTTTGGGTGCCGTATTCCCCCCTCTGGGTGGCATCGCGGTCGAACGTCGCCGCGAAGGAGACTTATGGGGCAGTAATAACTTGTTATTGCAAGTCATAAGTCGACGCCCCCAGGCGGGAGTGTCCCGCCGTCGGCGCACCGCGCGATGGCGGGCGCCCGCATGTCCACCCGCCACGCGCCGCCGCTACGTCGGGCGGGCCAGGCCCCGCGCGGGCATGCTGGCGTGCCGCGCGGCCGTGCGTCGGGGTCCTTCCTCCCTCCGCTCCTCCGCGCACGGTCGCGATGTCTCCTCTTTGCCGCCTGGCCGCGGGGCGGGATATCAAGCACCCGGTCATGTCTGCAGCGCCCCACCTGCCTAGTGCGCACTCTTAAGGTGGGGCGGATGGCCGGGGCGTGGCCCTCTGTGTGCCAGCGCGCGGCTCTGGACCAACCCTGGGGGCGACGCGCGGGGCGTCCGTTCGCCGGAGTGCGTCGGACGCGACCGCGGTCGCGCTTCTTTTCCCCCACCCACCACCCTCGAGGGGGGGCACGGTACCCATGTGCTTCGGCGTGCGCCCTGGCGCGCCAGCCGCCTGCGTCGTTTGACGCGGTGGGCTGGCGCGTCGGCTGTTGGCGCACGGCCGCGGCCTCACCCAACGTTGTTTGGGTGCCGCATTCCCCCCTCTGGGCGGCATCGCGGCCGAACGTCGCCGCGAAGGAGACTTACGCAGGCGTGTGATTTTATCCTGCACGGGCTCCTTCCTCGCAACGTCTGCAGCCGCAACGAGACACATGTACGTGGGGATGCCTCCCATGGGGTCGTTTGGGTCTTCGCGGGGCGGCTGCGTAGTCCCCATGTCCTTCCAGGGCGCCTCGTAGATCTCCACTCGCGCGGGGTTGCCTCTTGGAGATTTGGTGGCACGGCCTTCCCCGTCCTCGGTGCCCCCCCACACGGGCCGTTGGCGGCCCTTGCCCCTGGTCGCGCGGCTGAGGACGCGGTCGCCCCTGGCGCCGTCGATGCTCCAGGTTGAGCTGCTTGCTCTTTGCGGGCTGTCTCTCGCCCTCCTAACTTCACGGACGGCGCCCCGATCTACAATCCAATCGAATGGGGCCAAGGCATCGGGCCTGTTGGGCGGGCCCTTGAAGAGGTTGAGGGGGTCAATGCCCTCCTCCTCTCCCTCGCCCGCCACAATGGTTGGGCTGACCGCCGGGCTCGAATCCTTGGCTGTGTCTGACTCGCTTTTCTTGTCTCCGCCCCAGTCGATCCCCTCCGGTTCGCCTTCGTTTCTGCCTGCCTGAATGGGTGGGCCCCCCCCTTCCGTCGGAGGACCGCCACCCCCGTCTGCCCCTGTAGCGCGGGGGTTTGCTCTGGGAGCGTGATCAGCGGTATCCTACCGCACAGGTCCGTGGCTGTCTGTTGGGGGGGGTCCACGGTTTCGCCTGCTCTGTTCAGCCAGGTTGCTGCTGGGGATTCGGCCGTCGCTGTGGAGCCTGCGTCTGACTCGCGTGGGTCTCGGCGGGCCAGTACGCTGATGGTTCCGTGGGCAAGGGCGGCGCGGTCGATCCCCATGAGGTGCGTCAACAGTGCGCTGATCCGTTGGCGAAGGGGGCACTGTCCTCGCTGCTCGGTCAGGATGGCAGCGTAACTGCACCACATGTCCTCGCACTTCTCGTTGGACTTTGTTAGGTGGTAAACCACTCGTACCACTGCGGCCCGCTGCCCGCCCCATGGGATGTTGGGGGGGCGACAGTTGCTCGGGAACGTTCCCCCGTAGATTACGCCCAGGAAAGGGCGCAGACGTGCAGGGGACCACGACCCTTCATCGGTCTTGCCCCCCGCGATCCCCTCACCGCGCTGCAGAGCGAAATCAGCCCAGCATTTGTAGACGGAGCGGTTCCATTCGAGCAGGTACTTCACCAAGGAGCGCATGGGGCCGTCAGATTCCACCCCGGCGAGCCTGGAGGTGGAGTGGATTGGTAGAACGGGGCCCTCTGGCGTGGAGACGTCGGGGAACAGGGATTTGATGTAACGTGCAGCCTTCTCTGGCTCGCTACTACCCCCTACTCCGCTGTCGTGCTCCATGCCGCTGGGGGCAGGCCCGCCCCCGGTGGCTGTTTGCCTTGAGCACGTGTCCTCGGCAGCTGCATTGACGCTAGCTGGGGAGAGGTAGAAACTGATATCGTGGCTTCCCGTTTGCACTTTCGCTGTTTCTGCGCGCTTGGCTGGCGCGGTGGGGCGCGCACTGGAGGAGCGTTGGTCCAGGGTGCGGTCGAGCGTGCCGGGCGCCACGTTCCAGACGTGGATGAGGCACCGTCTGCAGGCCCAGCCTGCGTTCCACTGCTGCTGGGTCCAGAGCGCGGGCATAGTGCCCCACGGCGGTAGCCCTGTCTCGGTGTCACACGGCGCCCCTGGCCCCGGGCCCCACATGAAGCAGCCAAGGGCGGGGCTGGTTACCGACCACACGAGCAAGGGCGATCCCGCGGGGCAGGTGTCGCATTTGGCGGAGTAGGTGTTCGAGCGGTGCGAGTCGGGCCCGAATCTCCCGTCGGACAGCTTGTGAGCTGGTAGGGCGGCGCCGACCGACTGCGGCCTGTAGACGGGGGGGGGGCTCATGACAAGGTCACGCAGGCTGGTGGGAGTCTGCGCTGTGTGGGACCGTCCATGCCCAATCGGGAGCAACTCCAGGGACGGGAGAGCGCGGGCTCTCCCCTTGTAGCTTGCCTCGTCCAAAATGCGCCTGTACGCCTGTAGGCGCTGCTGGAGCGACTTCTTGTTGCCGGAGTCGTGCGCGGCTAGGAGAACCTCAGTGCGTCTCCTTTCCAGCGACTTGACCCAGCACTGCTCGCAGAGCCACCTGCAGTTTTTGCCCTGCATGTACGCCTGGAAGCGGTTTTGTGCCAGAAGTCCCCTGGTGTCGTCATCCTCCCAGGTGCCGGCCGTGCCTTTGATTCCCGTGTTTGGGCAGTCGTCTCCGTCGCAATCGAAGCTGCCGTCGTCCTGCAGCCTGACGCGGAACCTGTCGTCACCTACCTCTGGTGGGGTGAGTGTTGTACCGGGGGCCGGGGATGCAGGGGGGTCTTCGTCGAGCCGCCTGTTGGACATGGCGATTCCTCCGCCAATGTATTCCAGGTCTGCCGTTGAGTCTGGGCAACCGAGCCCGTCCTCGGACCCGCTGAACTCCTTGTGCAGAGTGCAGATGGAGCACTTATCCTTGCTCAGGGACTTGATCGCGGCTGGTTTGACTATCTCCTCCAGGACTCTCATGGGGGCCCCCAGCGTGAACTTGCACTTCAGCATCCCAGCCCAGGTGGTTGGGCACCCGCGATTGGTTGCGACCTGGTGGTGGTGGGCATAGGTGGCGAGCGTGCTGATATGCTTGATACTGTCCTCCATCCTCCCGTGGAGGGATGAAAGGTCACTCAGGTCGAAGCCCCAGGCACCCGCGAACTTGGTTCTGTACTCTTTGTGGACACTCTGCCAGGGGAAGCAGATGCCCATGGTTGCTTCGATGATGTCCCTGGTGGCCTCTGGATGAGGCAGGGCCAAAGCGTCGCTCGGGGCTCGCGCAGTTGGAGCATCATAACCACTAGGAGGACTCTGAGCGTGGGGTTCTCCAGGGGGAGCCCATCGCTGCTGAGGAGGGATCGCCTTAGCTCCGAGTTGGCTTGTCCAGGGCGGAGCAGGGACTTGAGGTGCTGCATCCCTGGGTGTGCGCGGTGCCGCGTGCATCTCCCAGTCTCTTGGCTCCATGCCTCTGGAAGCTGCTGTAGAACGTCAGGGGGGGTGCCGCGGCTGGCGCCCTTCCGGCGGTGGCTGACGCCCTTCACACTGGGCAGGGGGGGAGCGACGCTTCAGGGACCGCCGAGCGCGAGTTGGCCCAGGGGGTGCCCAGTCCGAGGAACCAGACCAGAGCTCCCTGCCCTCGCTTGTCCACAAGCTGCCGCGCAGGGCGAAACGGTCCAGGTCGCTGCAGCTGCTGTAGGGGTGTAGTTTGTTGATCCGAACCCCCAAGGCGACGGTGCCCTTCCTCGCAAGCTCCGCTCTGGCCCTCGGGGTGCCGTCGTCCAGCGTTTCCAGGGCAGCACGTCCCTCGATCCAGGCGATTCGTTTAGCCGTGAGGCCTCGGTCCCGCAAGATGTATGGCTGGTGGTGGTATGCGAAGCGTCAAAAATCTACGTAGATTCCCACGTGTGGCAGGACGACGACGACGACGACGACGACGACGACGACGACGACGACGACGACGACGACGACGACGACTGAGAGCCGCAGTACAACAGAAGCAGGAAAGGGCTCGATCGGAGCCTGCGAGCGCCCATGGCGCGGGCGCCCTCCGGACCAGACCAGGAGTCGAGCCAGCCTTCGACTTCGATGTGGGGCTCCCGGAGCGCGAGCGACTGCCGAGGCTCTCTCTGCCGAGAGACACAGTGAGACACAGTCGCCCCGTGAGACACAGTCACGCCGCGCTTACCCGTCGGTCGACAGAAACAGGCAGAAACATGTAGCAGGAAGGCGTTGAAAATAAATCAGGTGTCCGCCCGCCCCCTTGGGAGGGCGGAAAAGGTGAAGCCACTCGATCATTGAAGTAGGAAGACGCTTAAAGTAGATTGGAATCTGGGACTCCAACAAAAATACTTACTTTCAACGACCGATGGGTATATGGTTTCCAGCCTAGCAGGGAAGGCGGAAAGACCTGGCTGCTCCAAGCTGTTCCATCAGCGTGATCGATCGCGCGGGGGGACCAAGGGAGAGGAATGGGCTGTCCTTCGCGGGGTGTGCGGGGGGGGGGAATCGCTTTCGGCGGTGGTTTCTAAAGAGGCCCGAGGACACACAAATAAATACACACAAATCCCAGCATTCCCCATATGTTCCTATATTTTCTTGGTTTTTGTATCCCCCCCCGCTTTCCATATCTTCCTACATTTTCCTGGGAATCGCCGATGAATTGTGTCTGTGTGTTTTTTCCCGCGCGCGCGCCCGCGCGCGAAGGTGGCAACAGGGGACCGTCGGACGAGGTATCATAGATGGGGTTCTCGTTCACATCTCGCGGGGTGACATTCCCTCGCTTGGCCCTGTCGTTCACTGCTCGGCTCTTCCACTGGACTTCACCCTCCGGCGGGCCGAGCAGAACCCCAGAGGCGCCGCAGACTGCTGCGGCGCGCTGGAGAACCTCAGGTTCCAGCACGCGGGCTCCACGGATCGAAGCACAAACCCGTCGGGGGGCCAGAAGCCTCCGCCGTGCACTGGCGATCGGGGGCTCGGAGGGGGAGAAGGGAGGGAGGGAGGAGGGAGGAGGGAGGAGGGAGGAGGGAGGAGGGAGGAGGAGGGAGGAGGGAGGAGGGACCGTAGCCATTTTGGCTCAAGTAATACATTTGTCAAGGCAGCTGGCCAGGACAGCTCCTTGAGCTCGCGCCCACAGGTGGCTGCCAAGCCAGGGCGTGAGCAACTCCCTTTCACTTTCACATACCACGAGGCCGAAACCTTGTGGCGACCGTTGTCCAGCACGGCGCCGTCAGACGTGCACTTCCGTTTGCCCCGCCCGCAGCCATGCAGCGCTCTGACACACCAGTGCGCGCGGCCGCTGCCCACCGTTTCTCGAGTCCGTCCGCGACCAAGTGTGAGCAATGCGGGTGTGGACGCAACAAGCGATGGTGGAAATGGTGCAAACACTGCAAGGCGCCGATGCCCGCTGCCGATGATGCCGTGCTTCAACGTCCGCGTGGGCCTGGTCGTTTTCCTGGGCCTGCTGCTGATCGTGGTCAAGCGCCGCGACGCGTGCCCTGGATACCACGCGATGGACAATTGGTGGATGCCTCAGCAGTGTCTTCCCCAGGGCCTGGCGCTGCACGGCGAGTCCCATCGGCATCCTTCGCTGACGGCACGCGGCCAGGAACTGCTTCGCCCCAACGTTCCTGTTTGGAAGAATCGGCATGGCCAGGCCCCAATGGTGAATCGCAGGAGCAGGCACGATTGGCAGACCTCATCCAGCTCCTCCGTGCCAATGGTGACGCGGAGATGGCAGCCAAGTATCAGTCGAAGCTGGACTTGCTCAATCAGCAGAAGGCCATTGAGAACATCAGCGTCGGCCAGGCGAAGCAGAAGGTGGAGCAAGCGGAGGCAGCCCTCCGCAGGGCCATCACCTACTGCGAGAAGCTGGAAGAACAACTCGTCACGGCCCGGGACCAAGCGGAGTCCTGTTCGGAAGCAGTGGACTATGCCCGCAGCATCTACAAGCAGGCGGTCCAGAAGCTTGCAAAGACGGTGGACACGAAACTGCCTGACAGCGCCGACGCTCATGCTGCCCCTCGTCTCGACTTGGCCGCAATCCTGGATGGTAAGCCCCTGGACCTCGACGACGGAGGCCTATTTGGACTTGATGAGCTGGGGGAATTGGTATCGCCCGAGGACCTGGCGGAGGCTCAGAAGAGGAAAGAGGCCCTTCAGGAGAAGTTTCGGGAACTGGCTACCGTCTGTTTCGGGCAGGTCAAGGCCAAAGCTGATGAGCTCAAGCAAGAGCACACCTTGGCTAAACAGCGAGTGGCAGCTAAGAAGCGACGATGCGAGCAGCAAGAGGAACCTGGGCCAGGTGATGCAGCAGCTAATGATGACGCGGCTAAGGCGGCCACGGAGGCTGCTGCCAGTCAGCCGACAGGTACCTCAACTGACTCCAAGGCTGCGCCTTCTACGCCTGGTGCTCCTGCAGCCCCTGAAGCTGAAGCAGCCTCCAGTAAGAAGGCCAATGGCAAGCCAGCACGCCGTTCTGCATCGATCGTCAATGATGCGAAGGCCAAGCTGACTGCTGGGTGCGTCGCTACAGGCCCTCCACAGCAGGGGTAACATGAACTATGACTTCGACTACCAGCATTCGGTTTTGCTTGCTACTCCGTCGAGTGCAACCTTGGATGCTGATCATTACCTTCCAGGGCATCACGTTTCAGCTGGACATGCAGGCAACTTCTGCGTATGGGGATACCAACTGGAGTAATGATGCCTGTCGTTCTCCACCTTATGAAGAGTGTCTTGGTGGGATGCAGACCATAGTCACCTACGACTACAACCCCTGGCTGCCCTGGACACACCCCTCTTCCCCATCTACTACCGTTGGTTCCTCAACACGATCTACTACTTGCAGTACCAGGAGTGGATCAGCATCTACGCAGTGCGGCGCACTCACTGGCCCCACCTTCCCTGGGAAGGGGATGACCCCGTGGCGGCCCCACGGCGCGAGTCTCCCTGGAGGTTCGGTGCGTGGTTTCCAGCAGAAGTCGCCACACGTCCATCTTAGAAGTGCTCCCAGACCTCCAGCTGGCCAGGGATGTGCCCCCCCTGGGCTGGAGACACGAGCGACACAGATTACGGCTTCTGCTGGGACATCTGCGACGACTGGTCCACCCACGACGGCGAGGGTTGCCGCGAGCAGCTCGGGCACTTGCGGTGCTGGGTCCTCCACGTACTGGACGATTGCCACCAGTGGACCTACCGCCTCGTCTACTGGGTCTTCGACCTGGGCGTCAGGACGCCATACGTCGCCACCAGCCTGCCCTTCCCCTGGGGCACCCTCTCCACAGGAGGCGAGGGAAACAGCGCATGGGGGAGGCGGGTTGGCAGTTTTGCCAGATTCGCGCATGGCTGCAGCTACGCCTCGCGCCATTGTGCCTGCGCCCTGCTTGGAACGACAGGTCAGAGCCTGGGCCTAGCGATGGGTCCACAACCCGTATCACGGACTGCAGCCAGATGATGAGGCAGCATATCATGATTGTTGTGAGGCGTTTTTTGGCGCAAGAGCTTTCTCATCCGATGTCTGCGCATACCTTGAGCGCACGTATGCAGACGCCTCGGCAACTGGCGCATGAGATATGTGTTCGTGCTTGGCATAAAGATGTGCGTAGTCGTCCGAGTTTCCTTCGCTGGTTTCGCAAGCTGAATCGCAATCAACAGCTAGCTGCCGCTGGCATGCAAAACTATGAATATGAATCCTTGAGGAGTTGGATCGCAAGCCATCACCGTCAGGGGCCAGCACCACCTTTTGGTCCGCTACCTGGACAATCACGTCGTGCTCCACGCCGATCAGCAGCAGCACCTACTTCGTCCTCCAGTTCGGCTGGTATTTCAGCTGCGACGGCTTCGGGTGCAATGACTGGGTCTGCTGTTTCGCCTTCTTCGACGGGTGCGACTGCTGCTCCTGCGACGGCTTCGTCTACGTTGGCTTCCTCTGCGGGGACGTTGACTTCTGCTAGCTCGGCTGCAGGCCCCTTGCCTCGGCCGACGTGGCACCAGGCGCCTCAGCCAGGTGCTACTGCTGCCCCCGACCCTTCGCCTCATCCTGCAGGCAGGAGTGTCGGGAGAGGCCAACGTCCCAAGGCCCCAAACAAGCAAAGACAAAGTTTGGAGATTTGTCACGGCCAACCCTAACAACTGGAACGGATTCCAGGACGTCTGGGAATGGATACATCCCATGGGGGAGGTTCCTGACTTCGTCGCTGTCCAGGAGACACGTCTTTTGGCAGGAGACCCTGTATCTTCGGCGACTTCTCGGGCAGGTTTTCGAGGCCTCAACTCCCATCATGCTCCTGCTGCTCTCACAGGAGACCACCAACTAGCTAATTCGGCAGGTGTTGCTGTCGCTGTCCGACGTCACATTGCGAGCAGACGCCTTTCGTATGAGCAGCTCGGGGCGGGGCCTGTCGGACGTGGGAGGATTGTCGTCACCCACGCCCAAGCTGTCGTACCTGGGGGAATGCACTGGGTCTCTGTGTATGGCTATACTGGAATTGGGTGCACTGGCCTAAACATCCAGCTATTGGAGGACCTTGGGAAGTTCCTGGAACAGCTTAAGACCCCTTGGGCTCTTGGAGGTGACCTCAACATTGATGCCTCGGACCCTGGGCTGCTCGGCTGGTGTACGCTTGTAGGCGGCACAATCATTGCGCCCAAGGCTCCGACCTGTCACAAGCAGACCTTGGACTATTTCATTGTGTCCAGAGGTGTGGCAGCTGCTATCACCTCGGTCTCCGCCCTGTTCGCTGGACCTTCGTCACCTCACGTCCCCGTCTTAATGGAGCTTCGGAATTTCACCCTGAACCAGGTTATGCACGTCAGGGTAACTTGGAAGGCCTTCCCCACCCAGCCCCGAATCGGACGTGTAAGAGAACTGTCTGAAGCCACCTGGAGTTGGAGCACGGGTGCCTTGGATTACTCCAGCGACCTAGACTCGATATGGTGCCAGTGGTTAGATAACATGGAAACCAACTTGCGCGAACAGTTCGATATCTTCGGCCCCGACAGGTCCCAGTACACCGGGAGATCTCGAGGCTCCCAGAGGAAGAAGGTCCAACTAAAGGAGGCCCTCAACAGGCAGTGGGATGCGCACTCTACCCCCAAGGCCCGCTCTTGGCGTACCTTTCGGTCTACCATCATGCGCCTTCGAAGTTTCTGGGACCACCCTGATGACTACCCCCTGACTTCTGCCAGGACCTCCTGGACATTCTTGGGAAGCAAGACAGAAACGATCTCACCTCCGACCTTATCCTTGGCCAGTGCTGCTTAAATGACCTCTTCACAGTGGCTGCTCATGGCGGCGACGAGTTTGAATTTTTGTCTGAGCTGGCGGTCGATGCAGCGGACAAGGTGTTGATCAAAGAAGGAAGGGTTAGGTGGCAGAAGTGGCAGAGGTGGGCTAAGGAAGCTGCAGGGGGAGGAGGAAAAGCTGCACACAGGTTTGCGAAGGATAAGCAGCAGCTGCGACCGCCAGAGGACGCCACAGGTGTGCCCCTTATAGGTGACGCAGCGGTCGACAGCCTGTGCGACTCCTGGGGCGCGATGTGGCACGATGCCAAGACGCGCCTGACAGATGTTCAGAGAGTTGCCGCCCAGAACGCTGCGCTCCCTCAGCCTAGCCTCGACATGTTAGATGCAGCCCTAACACGCGTTCGGCATAACGTCGGCCTTGGTATTGATTGCATCAATCCGAGGTCATGGCTCCTTTTGAGTGACGATTTTCGGAATCGACTTTTGGATGTCTTGATCCTCTGGGAAGAGAAGCCTTACCTTTCGGGTGAATGGCCGACCATGATCGTGTTCACGGGTAAGCCCGAGTCCCCCGACCTCAGACCTCTGGCTCTGATCATCTCCCTCGCACGTACTCGGGCCCGCCCCCGACAGAGCCTGGCCAGGTCTTGGGAACAATCTCACCAGATATCGGCGTTTTGGGGCTGCTCTACTAAGGAGTGTGACACAGCAGGTTGGGAACATAATATCATGTCACATTATGCTAAGACAATCGACTTCGACTCAGGCACGCTCTTCACTGACCTTTCGAAATTCTACGAACGCATCTCGCACTATCGGCTGTTCGAAGAAGCTGCAGCAGTATATATCAACCTCAAGCTCATATACGTGGCTTGTAGCATGTATTCGGGGCCCAGGTGCCTCACGCTCATGGATGCAATCTCGTCGGTGTTTAAAACTAACGAAACGGTTCTGGCTGGATGCTCCCTGGCTACCTCCCTAGTCAAGGTCCTACTTTACAGGCTCATGGTCTCTATAGCAGATGAGTTCCCAGCTGCGTTAGTCCGGAATGTAGTCGATGGTGTACATGCGCAGTGCCTAGGATCGTCTCGCTTTGTCGCTGCACAGCTAGGAGGCGCTGGGCGCCTTCTTGCCTCTGGGCACAGGCGTTTGTAGCTGGTGTTGGCGGCCAGCAAGACTCACTTCATTGCCTCCAACCCCGAGTTGGCGGACGCTCTGAATCAGGAGTGGAAGGAATTCGGCTTCGCGAGGAAAAAGCACACGCGATCCCTTGGCACGGACTGCCATGATGCTAAAAGACGAGTGCTTCACACGGCTGGGACTCGGTTTTTTTAATAAAAAAATGTCTTCGGAGGTCCTTCAAAATGTCGAAGTTGAAGCAGGCAGGGGCTAAAATCGGATCCACTCAGCGTGCGGGGCCGCAGGCCACGGCCTTATGGGGCTCTGGAGTGTCTGGACTTAGTGGGAGACAACTACACCTACTTCGTAGAGCTGCGGTTACCAGCCTGCACGTGGATAAAAAGGGCGCCTCGGTCGGCCTCAAGCTGGCCACTACTATGCTCGGCCGCGTCATGGACCCCTTCTGCCTCTACCACTCCCAGGTCATAGCCTTCTGGGCGCGCGCGGTATGGATAGGTAGGCCAGCCTTAGGAATTTGGCAGGCTGCATTGGTTTCGGCACCTCGAGATGTGGAACGGGCCTCCAACTTGTGGGCCTCCGCGGCTAGCCCTGCACATGTGTATCTGCTGACTGTCCAACAGCTTGGGTGGAGCGCCCCCTCGGCCGAACGTGTCATCATTGACACTGGGGAAGAAATCTGTCTCACCAAGCTTGCTCCCAAGCAAGTTGTTTGGATGGCCCACCGAGCTGCTCGTAACGTTTCTGATGTGGCTGCGCTCAGCAATATGGAAGAGTCGCCAGGCTGGACTCGCCCGATTTTCTGGAAGCCTTTGGCTGGGCTCTTGGAGGGCCGTCTGTCGGAGACCTGGACGGCTAGGCATCAGTCCAGTTTGCGCTCTTTGATTTCTCAGCAACACTGGTGCCAAGCCAAACAAGCGCGCGACAAGAAATCTGACACTGACCTTTGCCAGACTTGTAAGTGCAAACCTGGCGCCCTCTGGCACAGACGTTTCCTTTGCCCACATTGGGCCGCCGACCGAGATAAGTACGGTAGCCCACGACTGCTCCGCTGCGTGTCTGTGTTGCAGCTGTCGGGTCAGGATCTCGAGAAGGCGGCTTCTGGTATTTTCCCTATGCCCATAGAGGTTGTGCATCGGCCATTGTGGGATAGCGAGCGCAAAATTGTTTGGATAAAACGGCCTGACGCAGGACACCTGTCAGGCCATGCTTTCACTGACGGTTCTGGCCTTCACCCCACCTGCCCCCTCTCCCGCAGAGCGGGCTGGGCTTTAACCTAGTTCAACGATGACGGCTCTCTGTCAGCAGCAGTCTGTGGCGCGGTGTCTTGGGATCTTGGAGCCTTTCAGACCGCGCGCGATGGGGAGGATGTTGCTGTCTTGCAGGGAGCTCGTGGATTGGTTGTAGGAGAAACGGTTTTCCACATTGACTGCCAGGGCACCATAGATGCTGTCAATGATAAGATCTGGTCCACCTCTGTTCGGCATTCTCGATGCCATCTGTGGGAAGAAATCCACAGGAAGCTTCCATCCATTTGTGCAGTGAAGGTCAAAGCCCACCTTCCCTTCTCAGCTGTTGCCGAGGGGCACATCTCTGAGTATGAGTGGAATGGTAATCGCGCTGCTGATGTGTACGCGGGGCGTGGAGTTAGCCAGCATCCTGCCACTTCTGACTGTAGGCATGCCCTAGCTGCCTGGCAGATATTGTCAAAGAATTTGCGCGCTAAGCTTCTATCCAAGAGAATTTCGATAGCCGAGCGCGAAGACTACGACGCCCTCCCCCTCCCTCCTCGGGCGACCTCGGGGGAGGCGGGTGGGTCTCCCCTCTCTAGCAGTCCTCCAAGGAATTCGACTAAGCGTTGCAAAGGCAGGCCCATTGTCGCCCCTGAAGTGTCTGAAGAGCTAAGCATCCTTGCAGCATTGCAAGGACATGTGCTTAGGCAAGCTGAGGTTTTTGTTACCTCTGGGCTGCCGCCCGCTCCGCCTAAGAGCCCCACGGTTCTTGTTTGTGCTGCTTGTGGCGGGTATGCCTGGGAGGCCGTTCTGAGCCTTGCCAAACCATGCAACGTGTCGCCACCCTCCGAGACTCCGCGCAAACAGCGCAACCGTGCCCGTAAATTACAATTTCCCCGCGGGTCTCGCCAATACAGTGGTTGGACTGTGGGGGCTTGGAGGGCCCCAACCCCGCAGGCGATTGCAGCGATGCTTGCTCCCAAAGCTGCTGTGCTATGCTGGCGTAAGCCCACGGCTGATTTTTCAGTACCTAATGTGGCGGTGTGGGGGGAGTGGTGGGAAAAGGAACACGTTGCTGCTTCCTTCGGTCTCTCTGTTGAGGGTTTTGACTCAGCAGTTACAGATAAAGCCGAAGAAGCAAAACAACTAGCCCTCAAGAGGCACCTTGAGGAAGACCAGCCAAATAGGGTTGTGTAATTATCTCCTTTTGCCCTCTGCACCTTCAGAGGTAGACTTGCTGCAGCAATGTATATTATTATTGTGACTCGTGGATTGCCTCTGGTGCCTCGGGATGTGCGATGATGATGATGATGAGGAGGAGGAGGGAGGAGGGAGGGAGGAGGGAGGGAGGAGGGAGGAGGAGGAGGGAGGAGGGAGGAGGGAGGAGGGAGGAGGGAGGAGGGAGGAGGGAGGAGGGAGGGAGGGGGAGGAGGAGGGAGGAGGGAGGGAGGAGACCTTGCGCCCGCCTGCGCCACTCCCGGAGGCACAGGCGGGCCTGGACCCAAGAGAACAATCTCGGGGCGGCCGGAAGGGCGGCGAGGCCGGAAACGGCGGCATGCGCCGGCGGCCACCCTGGGGGGGGGGAAGACAAGGGGCGGGCCCTGTCAGAAGGCTCGAAAGTTCCCCGGCCTTCTGGGAAGCTCTTCTCTCAAAGGCCGGAGGGCTGCCGAGAAGCCCCGCCGCCCTCTGAGAAGGCCTTCTCCTCCTCGCTTCCCCCCCCCTTACTCGCCGCCGAGTGCAGCAAATTCTGGACCCCCCCTCCCCGTTCGGGGGCGACCAAGAGGGGGGCGTCCAAAAGTGAGGGGGGGGGCGCAGATCATGACCAGCGGCATGTGCGCGGCCCAGGGGGGGCCAGGGACGCATCGAAATCAGAAGAGGAGCCATGAAACCTGGGGCGATACCATGGCCCCGGCCATGAGATCCGCCCCCCCTAGTCTCAGGTCGGGCGTGTCCTCCTACAGGCGGACTTTGGACGACAAATCAAAAATAGTCAAAAAAAATCGAAATCTCGGCCCCAGACCATCCTTTTACTGCTTTTGAATATGCCTCCTGTAGAGGGGCATGCCCTCTACATATCACTGCACCGACCTTGCAGACGTGATGCAGCGGATTTTCGCATGGATTATTTCTGCCAATGCAAAGACCCGAAACGGCGAGTGAAAAACGAAGTGAATTTCGCGTGGATTGTTTGTTAGTCTTCATTCCAGGCCAAGAAAAATCCGCACGAAATTCACCTCGAAAGCCAGAACAAAATTCTCTAGGACTCTCGGGTCCCACCCTGTCGTTTTCCGGACGAAATCCGCTCTGCGATGTGAGCGCCGTGAGAGTATTCCTCCTGTAGAGGGGCATGCCCGTCTCAACCCCCCGTCGTCAACCCCCGCTCTTGCCTGAGGGGCAACGATAGGGGGGGATAGGCATAGGGGGGGATGCATCGACCTGGCATCGGCGATACATCGTCGATAGATCGGCGATAGGCCTCCGATAATGAATCCGCACCCTCCTGGGCAGGTTGGGGCTATCGGGCCCCTATCGACGATCAATGGGCGATCGGGGGTTCATGCATCCCCCCCCATGCCTATCCTTCCTATCGTTGCCCCTGACTGCCGCCCCCGACCCGTGCGACCGTCCGCGGGCGCGCCCGCCTCCGCCGGCGGCCGCGACGGGCAGAGGCCACGGCCCGCCAGAGGCCAGAGGCCGAAGGGGCCACCGAGGGGCCCGCCGAGTCGCAGACGAGGGCCCGGAACCTCGCCGGGCGCGGCCGCAGGCGAGGGGCAGCCTCCTCCTCCTCCTCCTCCTCCTCCTCCTCCTCCTCCTCCTCCCCCTCCCCCTCCTCCTCCTCCTCCCCCTCCTCCTCCTCCTCCTCCCCCTCCTCCTCCTCCTCCTCCCCCCTCCTCCTCGGAGAGCGAGGAGGCACAAAGGACGTGCGCGCCAAGCCACGTGCAGGAAGAAGCGCTCCCCTGTCTGCGTGGCCGCCCTCGTGCGACGGGCGCTAGCGGAGTGCGTTCTCTGGCACGCTCCAGAGACAGACAGGCAGACAGACGAACAGACAACAGACAGACAGACAGACAGACAGACAGACAGACGGACAGACGGACAGACAGACGGACAGACAGGCAGACAGACAGGCAGGCAGGCAGGCAGGCAGGCAGGCAGACAGACAAGGACAAAGACAAGGACAGAAGGACAGAAGGACAGAGACAGAAACAGAGACAGAGACGGAGACGGAGACGGAGAGAGAGATGGAGAGAGAGAGAGAGAGAGAGAGAGAGCGAGAGAGACTCACCCGTACCACTGGACTTCCAGAGGCACGCTCTGGCCCAAGATATCTCTGTGACTCTCGAGGCCATCCGGCCTCGCGCCTCGCGCCGGACGGCGCGCGGGGCCCCGTCACCGTCGCGCTCTCGTGCGGCCCCCCTGGAGGAGACCAGCCCCGTGGCACTCGGGCAGCGAGGCGCGGAGCGCGGTGCCCTTCTCACGCCACCGCGGGTGATATCCGAAGCCTCGCCTCGAGAAGCAGCACCGGGACCCCTCCTGAGGTCCAGCACGCCCCGCTCTCCGAGCCGCGTCCAGCCGTGGCGACGAGGGGGGGCCGCTGGAGACCCAAAAGCGAGGAGCGAGGAGCGAGGAGCGAGGAGCGAGGAAGGAGGAGGAGGACGACGACGACGACGACGACGACGACGAGAGCCGCGCCCACGCATGCCGGAGATGGTATCGCCTCCCAGCCTGGCTTGGGCCAAGATCTGGGCCCCGGATCAGGCCAGCGGCGGCTCGGTGGCACCGGTCAGCTTGCCCCCTCTCCGCGAGGGGGGCCCTGCCACGGCGGCGCCGAGGACGACCGCCGCCACCACCACGACGACGACGACGACCCAAGACGGCCTCAGAGGTTCCGAAGACGCCCCGAGAGCGCTCCCAGAGGACCCCCTCTGGAGGATCTCTCGAAGAAGCTTTCAGTCATGCGCCCCAGCGCCCCGAAGACTGCGGGCCTGGCCTTCCCCAGCGCCATGCCCACCGCTATCGCCAGCATCGCCCGTGCCTGAGCCACCACCGCCCGACCAACAAGCGGAGAGCGCCCTCTCAGGTCGGTGAGCAGAAGGCGCCGAGCAAGGGCAACTGGACGAGATAGCACAATTCGGACCACCCTTAAGCCAGTGGCTGAAGCCGTGCAGGACGGAGCGGACAAGGGTAGGAGTTTGGAGCAGCAGGAGTGTGGTTCCGATGATGATGATGATGATGATGATGATGATGATAATGATGATGATGATGATGATGACGGTGATGACGATGATGATGATGCTGATGACGATGATGATGGTGATGGTGATGATGATGATGGTGATGATGTTGATGGTGATGATGATGATGATGGTGATGATGATGATGGTGATGATGGTGCTGATGATAATGATGATGATAATGATGATGATGATGATGATGATGTTGATGATGGTGATCATGATCATGATGATTATGATGATGATGCTGATGGTGCTGATGATGCTGATGACGATGATGCTGATGATGATGATGCTGATGCTGATGACGATACTGAATACGAGTATGTTTATGATAATGATGTTTCTGATTATGATGATGATGGTAATGATGATGGTAATGATGATGATGATGATGATGATGATGATGACCACGGTGATGATGGTGATGATGATGATGATGATGATGTAGGTGATGCTGACACTGATGCTGATGCTGATGCTGATGCTAATGATGGTGGTGATGATGATGTTGATGATGAGGATACCAGTGATGATGTTGGTGATGATGGTGAAAATGATGTTGTTGATGAGTCATGATGATAAAAATTATGATGATGATGATGATGGTGATGAGATGATGCTGATGGCGATGATGATGATGATGTTGATGGTGATGTGATGATGCTTACATTACGATGGTGTTGGCGATAACTGTGATGACGCTGATGAGGATGGTGATGCTGATGATGGTGATGTGATGATGATGGTGGTGATGATAATGGTGGTGATGATGCTGATGATAATGATGATGTTGATGGTGATGTTGATGTTGATGTTGATGATGGTGATGATGATGATGATGATGATGATGATGGTGGTGCTGATTATGACGACGGTGACGATGACGGTGGTGATGCTGACACTGATGTGATGATGACGACGGTAATGATGATAACGACGTTGGCAATGATGAGGATGATGACGATGACGACCACGATGAGTACGACAGTGATGGCGATGACGACGGGGGCGATGATAATATCACTGCTCAGAACGTGATGCGTCGAACACGACTTGTTGTTGAGAGCTATAACGCCACGCTCACGTTTGGCGATCCTCACACCACCAAATCAAGGCTTCTCCGACGCTTGCCGATACGGACTCAGGCTCCACACCTGGCAGTGCCTGCGGGCAGGGAACACTGGCAACTTCCACCGCTCGGCCGTCCTGCCTCAGCATCGGCGCCAGAAGCCCAGGCCACTCTGCCGACCGCCTGGCGCGCTCTGCCATGGCCGCCAGCAGCAAAGCGCCGAGCTCGCCACCGACAGCCTCGCCCTCCACTGCAGGAGCGGCTGCCCCGAGGCCATATCCGAGGCCCTGAGCCCCCAAAGCAACTGAGGGCCGGGAAGACGTGAACGGGACCTCACGGGCAGCCACCACCATTTTGGGGATACCCCCCTGGACCACTTCAGGACCCGAGTCTTCCTCGTGCCGTCCGGGGCCCTCCTGGGGTCCTCTCTAGGCGTGCTGCCGGAAAGGTTGGACCGCCCCGGCTGCACCCCTTGCCCTTGGTCGCCCACAAACGAGCGAAAAATGACCGCGCTTGGCGTGCCCTTCTCCACGTTGTGCGCCGGGCGGCAGAGGAGGTGGAGGAGCAGGAGGAGGAGGAGGAGGAGGAGGAGGACAGGTGGAGGAGGAGGAGGAGAAGGAGGAGGAGGAGGAGGCTCGCACATCGTCGTCGTCGCCGCCGTCGCCAGCGGCGGAGGCGGCGGCGGCCCCAGAGCCTGTGGTGCCCCACCTGGATGCCGTCGCTCTCCTCGTTGATCAGCACCGCTCCTCTCGCTCACTCCCCCTCCTCCTCCCCTCCCCCTCCTCCTCCTCCTCCTCCTCCTCCTCCTCCTCCTCCTCCTCCTCCTCCTCCTCCTCCTCCTCCTCCTCCCCCTCCTGCTCAATCTCTGGAGCCCTCTGGAGATCGCCGGAGCCCTCCTGAGATCTCTGGAGACCCATGGAGGCCTCCGAAGACCTCTGGAGAGCTCCAGGAGACTCCGAGGGAGGCCGACCCATGAAGGGAAGGCATCGGCCGAGAACTGGCGGCAAATCGACGATAAACCGGCGATAGACCGCCGATGGCGAAACCGGACACTCGTGGGCAGGGTGCGGTACAGTAGGAGCTCGACCACAAGAAACCCAACCCTCAGACCCCAGAACGTCCATTGATTGTTGGTGCGGGAACGCTACACTTTCCACAGCAAAACTATCGAAACCCAAGAAACCCAGGGCACCCTGGAGGCAAGCAGGGTGTTTCTTGGCATGGGTCTCCACTGCACCCATGCCCAGATCGGCGATGCATGGGCGCTGCGGGGTCGATGCTTTCCCCCATGGGCCAAATCACTCCCTCGACCCCCCCTGGGCACCGCTCCTCGGAAGCCTCCGTCCGTGGCGGCGGGAAGCTGGGACACGAAGCGGGTGACGTTCATGCTGAACTGCCCCCACGTCAGATTCTGCGAGTCGTCGGATATCATGATTTTGAAGTTGTCCCTCCCAGAGTACATCTCCTGAATGAGGGTGGTGGTCTCACCTCTGGCAAAAGATGCCACGAGCGGCCTCCGTGTGGACGGCCAGTCCCGATCGTGAAGGCCACGCCAACACTTGGAACCGTCCAAGTGGCGTCAGGACCTCGTGCCTTTGTAGCGTACTGTACATCCTTGCATCGGGATCGACCATTGACCAATTGCGGAAGGTGACTGCGATGGCAATCGCAGATCGGATCCCCAGACCTCTGTAGACTCAAGAAGATCGTACCGTTGGCTGTTCGATATTTTCGGGCGTAGCCCTAGGTTGTTTCTCGCGAAGTAAAACGGACTGAACTGAACTGAACTGAACTGAACTGAACTGAACTGAACTGAACTGAATTGAACTGATTAGTCGCACCCGTTACGCGACGGTTTTATTCTCGGCCGCCTGGGGCGCAATCCATGGCGCAACCTATACGAGACGGTGTTATTCTCAGCCGCCGAGGGCGCAACCTGGGCGCAACGGATAGGAGACGGGTATATTCTCGGCCGCCGAGGGCGAAACCTAGGCGCAACCGATAAGAGACGTTCTTTTTCTCGGCCGCCGAAGGCGTATCTTCTGGCGCAACCGATTGGAGACGGTTTGATTCTCAGCCGCCGACGGTGCAACCTATGGCGCAACCGATAGAAGACGGTTTTATTCTCAGCCGCCGAGGGCGCAAACTATGGCGCAAGCAATGGGAAACCGAGCTGGAACAGGAGGAAGACGAGGAGGACGAGGAGTAGGACCAGGAGGCCGACGACGACGATCACGATGGGGAGGACGGGGAGGAATACGAGTAGTACGACGACGAAGTGTGGGCATTCGAATGTGTGCGGGGTTACGCCCGATGCATGCTCGCCGTGAGGGCTGGCGGTGGGACCCAAGTGGCGAACTATTTTGTGACTTGGTATCCGGAAACTCGCTTCGGGTTCCGGGACCGTCAAAACAACTCAAGATGATACACTGCCCAAGGGAAGGTTCGAGACATCATGGGGTCATCAAACCAAAAACAAAAAACAAAAAGCGGGTCGTCGGAGGTCTGAGTCTTCGAGCACTGCAGATATGGATCGTGGGCATGACCTTGCTGCAAATGCATCCTCTGCGACTTCACACACGTCTTGGAGCCCGCTGGGCGCCGCACCGTCGTCCACGGAGTGGCCTGGGGAGAGGGAAGCAAGCAAGAACGGGGGCAAGGAGCCAGATCTAGGCAAAGCGGGGAGGAGGGTAACTTTTTTTGGTCGGCGGGTCGAGAGCAGGCGTCTCCCGGTTGAAAGCTAGGCGGGGCGGGCAAAGCACGAACTGGGGAGACAAGGCGCGGGCGGGCGGGGCCTCAGGCGGCCGGAGGGCGCGGAGAACAGGCGGCGCCGAAGAGCTCGCACAGGAAAAAGGTACGCCTTGGACAGGAGCCAAGGGTGAAGTCCCGGAGGGAGAGCGGAGCGGCGTCGCCGTCAACGGCGCGCCAGGGTCACCATCCTCGAGCGCCGCGTGGGGAGGGCCGTGACCAGGTCAACGCCCGCGAGGTAGAGGAAGACCAGGTAGGCGAAGCGCACCAGGCGCCACCGACTGGTACGCAAGGGCCCAGGAGATGAGGATGACCACGAAGGCGATGTGCAACGTTGCGCCACCAGGTGATCAATAGCGGCCTGGGGTGGTAGTCCAATCCACGCTCAGGTAACAGCCAAGAGGTTCGGCCCGAAAGCCGACTGCGCCCGCCTGCCGCGGGCCGGGCCTGAGCCGCGCTGTCCAGGGTGAGCGAGGCCGCCGAGGCGGCAAGGTGCAGTGCCAGCACCGGGCCGGAGCCGCGCTGTGCTGGGCGCCGCCGCCATGTGAGGGGGGGAAAGCGAGCGGGGAGGGAAAAAGCTAACAGGGAGGAGAGAGGCCAGCGTCCCACGTCAGCCAGAGCCCCGCCAGCGTGCACCGACATGCCCACGTGGGGACACGCCCCAATGCGCACAGGTAAGACCCGAGGCCCCAGCGCGGGCGTGTCACGCACGTCGCTGGCGCACCCATGCGTCGCAGGTAATACAAGGGGAATACAGAGTCCCCGATCCTGGAGTCACGTCCAGCCGATGGGTACAGGGGTGACACAGAGTCCCAGATCCTCGAATCACGCTCAGCCGATGCGTACAGGTAGGACGCAGAGTCCCAGATCCTTTGGAAACAGCCGATGGGCACAGCGGGGACACAGAGTCCCAGGTAATGGAATCTCAATCAGCCGATGGGTACAGGTAGGACAGAGTCCCAGATCCTTGGAAACAAGAGAGAAGGAGAGGAGGAGGAGGAGAGGATGGGGCCCAGGTGAACAGGTGAATGCCAGCACGTGGACTGCGGGCGCCACAAGGGCGAGGGGTTGCAGGTGAAGGGGGGGAGAGGGACACGCGGCCCCCAGTCGGCTGACAGGTGGGGGTGTGGTGCGGGAACGGGGACGCAGGTACTGGGAGTGGCTGGCGAGTTAGGCAGTGGTGCTGCGGGCAGGGCGTGGTAGGGCCGACGACACTCAGCGCCGCGGGCGCTTTCCAGCCCAGGCGTCGCGGTACCCGGAACTGCGGGCCTGGTCCCCGTCGCGCCCGTCACCCTTAGCGACCTCCCTTTTCCTCTGCACCTCCTGATAGAGCTTCTGCTCCCGCTCCCAGTCCACGTAGACACCTGCGCTTCTGGAACATCGGTCCACGTGGTAGTTGTTGGCCTTCATGTCATCCAGGCATGCGTCGATGATCCACTGCTTCCAGCGGCGCGGGTCGAAGGGCGCCTGGTCTCTGGAGTTGCCCTTGCCCTGCTCCCTGTAAATGCGCCCGCACCACGAATGCCAGGCCGCGTGAAATTGGCACCCACCCTTCCGTCTGCAACCTCTTTAGGTGTGTTACTGCTGCGTCGTTTGGGAGGCGCTTCCATCCAACGCGGAACGCGGTCGCCCTCGTAGTGAGAGCTGCGCGATTCTGGCTGGCGCCAGGGCGCCCTACCTGAGCCCCAGCCAGTGTCCTGGGTCTGGCCCCAACAGCGCCCCTTAATTCTGCCCCGTCCTTGGCGTCGTGTCTGCGCCACGGTGCCCCCGACGCGCTCAGGCTTCGGTCGCGGTCGCGGTCGCGGTCTCGCTCTCCCGCGCGTGGCCGGTCGTCCTCTCTGGACTCGCGCCTCACCGCCGTAGCGCACAGCTCCCAGGCGACTGGTTCCCGCACCCTGCCGCGCGGGCGCTCTGGGGGGTGCGCCGAGAGAGGGGTGAGCACAGGGCGCGGGTCCTCGGGGCCCCTGGAGCGGCCCCGCCCGCGCAGGTTCCATCGTCGGCCACGGCCTCGGGACGCAGGATTGGCTCGGCGGGTGCGCGGGCAGCCCTCTGGTCGGCACTGCGGGGGTCGATCTCGGGGCTGGCGCGCCGCTCACTCTGGGGACTCGTCTTGGCTTGGTGCTCTTCAACTGTGCCCGAGTCAGAAGACGAGGAGATGGGGTGGACCTCGCTGAGGGCCTCGACGAGGCGCAGACTCTCCTCTTTAGCCTGGTCTTCGTTGCCCCAGCCAGGGCCCTCCTCCTTAGGCGGCATGAGGGGTGCAGGTTCGTATGTGGAGTCCTGCGTGCTGGACTGATGCAGGTAAGGCTCAGGTTGGCGCCCGTCCTGCATGTGTCATGCGGAAGCCGCTTTCTCTCCCGCGGTGTCGACGCCACTCAAGGGGTTGTCGAGCACTGCTGCTGCTTGCTTTCTGCGCACCTTACCTTGGGCACTCTCCAGAGAGGTAGCTGCGCGGAGCGCTGCATCTCCACGGAGGACGTATACGCAAAGCGTCCTGTCGCCGACGACTCGCACTTCCAGCCACTCTCCGCCGATCTGGACGAGCAGCGCCCGCGCGTCCTGCTCACGGGCGACGATGCCGAGGACGGGTCCGAAGACGGCTCCATCCAGGGGCTGCGTCGCGAGGGGCTCGTTGCAGTCCGCCGTGCTGAACCATCTGGCGCGGGGAAGGGAGTCACCCCTGATGACCACGCAGTCGCCTTGTCCGCGGCAGCTGGGCACAGGCAGCCCAAGATGGGCGTGTCCGGGACCTGCCCCTGCAGCACTTCGTGGCTGCCGTGTTCTGTACCCCTCCAGAGGGGTCAGGTGATGGGCCGACGGGCGGCGGTGCCCCGCCGGACTCGGTGGCCGCGGGCCGCATGGCCGGCCGGGCTGGGGTCGGCTCGTCGCTACGCGGCGTCGGTGGAAGTGAAGGGGTAATGGGTGAATCGCCTGTGTTAGCGGGCAGTTTGGTGGGTGTTGGGCAGGGGCTGGTTGACTGGACTGGCGACACGCGCCTTTCCTTGGTCCCTTGGTGGGCCTTGATGACTGTACTGGGCTGGGTGTCTGCTCGGGGCGCACGCCCGCCCGTGGGTTGGTGCGCTGTTGAGCCCCGCTGGCTGTTGCGCTTCCAGTGGGTGGCTGGGCGGAGGCAGCGGCGTCGGGGCCCCAGGAGGGGGGTGGCAGTGCAGAGGCGTGGCGGTCGTAGTAGCTGCGCCCAGCCTCGTCCCAGGCGGCTGCGCGTCGCCGCGCCCCCCCAGGGCTGGGGCGCGCTGCGCCCTCTGCCGTTGAAGCGGGGATGCCCGGTAGCGCGGGGAGAGGTTTGTCCACTGCTCTTGGGTATACGTCAGGGCCGCATTTGCTGAGCACCTCGCTCACGGCTGATGGGCACATGTCCCATTGGTGGATCAGGCATTCCTTGCAGCACCACCCCGCGCGCCAGCGCTTGGCCAGGAACATCTCCCTCATCAGCTGCACGGGGGGGGGGCCGTGGACCAGGCTGAAGCCGTCGCGGAGTCTTTCTGGATCCGCGGCGCGCCCGCACATGCCTGGGTAGGCCTGTCCCAGCCCCCACCTGTGCCCCTCCGTGCCCAAGGGGCATCCGTCACATCTCCAGTTGCCGACATCCCCCTTGTAGAATTGGCTGATCAGGCGGTCGTCGTTCGCGATGCTGGCTGGAAGGGCGGCTCCCACGTTGAGGGGGTTCAGGTCGCCTTCCAGTGGGACCAGCAACTGGTCCAGGGGCGTCAGGGCCGCGGGAAAGGGCGTCGGACACATCCCAGGAAGGGCACGCGTTGCGCGGACAGGCATGTCGCTGGGGCGGTCGTTGATCCAGCTTTTGATGTCCACGTCGTCTGGACTGGGCTGCCGCTCGGCCATTGCCTTCGTAGTCCAGCAGCATATGCAAAGCCAGTTCAGGTCCTTCCCATGGTAGTATTCCGTCAGCCTGTTGCTGCTGATGGTTTGGCGGACTCGCTTGCTGACGTATGCGCGTTTATCGTGCTTGAAGGGGCCGCGCAGGCATCCTTGACAGTAGAAGTCGGCCTTATACTGGTCCTTCCTCCACCTGGTGTCTCGGCTGTCTAACCATAGGGGCCTTTGTGTCACTCCCAGGCGTGGCCCAAGAGGGGCCGGTGCGTCCAGGTGCAGGCGCGTGTAGGAGTATCCCCCACCTATCCAGGCGACGCCGCTCGCCTGCTTGGTCGGGTCGTGGGCGAGGCCGACGTCGGATCCAATCACGTCGACGTAGAGCGCGCATACGGCGCACTCGTGGACTTCCAAGGCTGACAGGTTGGTCGTGGACACAATACCCTCGATGACTGCGAGGGTGGCCTGGAGCGGGAATTTCTTGGCCACTAGGCCCTCCCAGGTCGCGGGGCAGTTCGCCCCCCTGGCCAGGGGGTGGTGGCGGGCGACCGTGACTGAGCGGGACATCGCTGTGAACAGGAGCTCCAGCGCAGAGTGCAGCTGCTTGTAGAGCTTCTCCTGGGGCCCGAACAGCGCGCCCAGCTGGTCACGAGCAGTCTTGTCACGTGGGCGGTGCGGCTCGCACAGGCCGAGGATGGCCTCGAGCACGTCCCCGACGCCCTCGGCGCACCCGTACGGGCACAGACAGGTACGTGGTTCGCGTTGTATAAGCAGGGACAGGGCGAGGGGGATCCTGGCCTGGATGCCATCCAGGGTCGCGCCGGTGCTGTCCCAGAGGCTGTTGACAACAGCAGCTGGGCTTTCTTTTGGACTCATGTTGCAGAAGGCGTGGAACACGGCCGTTGTGGGTGGCTCCTTGTGCTTCTGACACTTGCAGGTAGATGGGCGCCAGCATTTGGGTCTGCGCCTGGGGGCGCCAGTGGGGATACAGGTATCCTTGATATGCCACGCTGCTTGCATGTTCGGTCGTCTCCTTCGGGGTGGGATCAGGTTGGGGTCGAGTGCGCGCGCGCTGTCTTTGTCGGTGACTCCGAGTCCTATCGCCCGCGTGATGGTCGCGAAGACCGCGGCGTAGACCAGGCTGCCGGCGCCCAGTCCTACCAGCGCTTAGCAGTAGAAGAGGTAGCCGTTCATGCTCCATCCCTGTCTGTCCTGGAGGCTGGGATCAGTAGGCTGGTCCACAACGTCGCACTGGTGCGGGCGTAGCCCGAGGCACATAGCAGGCACGGACCAAGTGCCGCGCAGCCCAGTAGCCTGGTCGTTGCCACGTTTACGTCGCCCTCCAGGTCCTTCCAGCTGTGGTCGGCAGGGAGTGGTAGATCGGCGCGTGCTGCGAAGCTGGCCTGCTGAGCCTGCCGCGCCTTGATTACTTCCTTCTCCTTCCGCCTGCGCTCAGCCTCCGCCACGAGCCTGCCCTTTTCATCAGGGTTGGTTGAGTGGGGCGTTTCGCCCATGAAAACCTCGGGGTCGGCCTTGGTCTGACTTAAGCTTCCACCTCGACGCATGTGGAATTCGAAGGCAAGGTCCGCCCTCCGGGACCAAGTGCTCAGGTGATGGAGTGCAGCGTCTGTGGCGGTGCGGAACATCCTTGCGTCGGCCGTCATAATGAAATTGCACTGCGGACGCGTTAGCCCCACGTTGATGCGGCGCCGGTCGTCGACGTGGCCCCAGTTTAGCATGGAGTTGGCCCGAGCGGTCATGAGGATGACGAGGGACGCTTCTTGCCCCTGTGCGGCGTCGATGGCGGTGACCCGGATCGCCTCGCTCTCCAGGTGTCCGGGAAGGAGCTCTGCGATCCCGCTGAAGCGCTCACTCAGGCCGTTCGCCGGCGTGGCGCGATTGATCCACACCCCTCCCGTAGGCCCTCTGGTGGCATGAGAAGAGGTGGAGCTGCCCCGCCCATGTTGTCGTAGGGAGCTGGGGCCATGGGCCCTGTCGGCGCCGCCCCCTTGCGCCGCCCGTGAGCAACGTCTGATGTCGTGGAGTGAGCACGGGTTGCCAGCCAGCACGGGGGTCAGCTGGAGCTTGTGGGGCGACAGGATGAGGATGGTGCTCTTGGTCCGTCTTAACCATGGTTCGAGGGCGCTCACCAGTGCCACCACCGCGCGCGCTTCGTGGATGTTCGCGCAGCCGTCCTGGAACTTGGACTGCACCTCTTGCGAGGGGATGTGGGCGAGCATGAAACGATGCCGGTCGTGGCCGGAGACGCTGCTCCCTTTCGGGGCCACTCAAGCTGCCTTACTCCTGAATCCGCCTGCGATGTCGATCAGGGAGTCCTCCGGCTCGTAGCTGGCGTCCTCACTCTTCGCCGCTTCGTACTCCTGGTTGGACACGGGTCGCGCGAGTGGCCACTCCAGTCCTTCGGCGCATGGCCGCCGCTGCAAGGGGTCTAGGATGGCGGAGATCAGTCGGCCCCCGTAGAACGTGAGCGATGGCCACGCGAGCAGGGATGGATGGATCCGATAGCACTCCTCCAACGTGACGCTGCACTCGGGGATGCCCCCTATGGCTGCTACGTACTTGGCGAGGATGGAGACACCTAGTCCCCACTGGAGTGCCTGCTGGGATTTGACCGTTGGGCACAGCTGCCGCTCGTCGCCGAAGAGGGCCATCCTGGCTCCGCACCTGACGGCGTGGTTCAGGGACATGATTGCCATGGGTTCGGACGTTTGTTCTGCCTCGTCGAGGATACACATGGGGAACTTCTTCTCCAGGAGGTCGGCCCCCGCTTCGTGCGTGGCCATGATAATTTTCGCCTCGCTAGCGACTTCCGCGCGAAACTTGCGAAACCAGTTCGCATGCCACGTGGCGACGTCGTCCTCAGATACGTTGTACATGTTGGTGCACTTTGCTGCAGGGATGATCGATTTGGCCACGCTGGCCTTAACCTTGTCCTCGCGCGCGAGGCGCGCTGCCATGCGCGGGAACAGGTCCTTGTTGTCTGGGTTCAGGTTCTTCCCGATCTGCTCTGCCAGGTTTTCCATGGACCCGCTGGTGCCGCCAAAGCAGCCCACTCCCCCCCGGGGGGGGGACAGGACATGTATGCGTCCGCCACGCATGCTGCGACTCGTCTTCCCAGTCCCGGGAGGTTCGCGGCATAGGGCGTTCTGCGTCGCTAGCACGCAGCGTCGCTGCGCGTCGCTGGCGCGGTGCAGGTCACAGATGCGCGTAAGGTGTTCCTCCTTGGGGGCTGGCAATAGTCGCTGGAAAACGCTGCCTGGGGACTCCTCCGCCAGTTGCGGCGTCAGTGCAGGTGTGCCGGTACGCGGGCTGGGACGGGGCTGGTCGGGGTCGCCGATGATGCGCTCCAGGGTCATCGAGGCCTGCGCCAGCAGGAGGTCTGCCGCTTCTCCCTGGGCTGGCACGGCAAGGGCTCTGGCCTTGTTGTCGTAGTCCTCGTGTCAGTGGACAAGCGCCCATACAATGGGCGGGAGGGCGGTGCCCCAGAGAACCGCCTTGCATCCGATTGAAAAGAACTCCCGCATCGCCGCGTTGACCTTGTTAAACTGGGTCTTCCTCGTGGTGCGATCGGTACTGTAGTATGCCTGACCTGGGCGGGGCCTTGTGACTGTGTCGCCGTTGTCGTGGAAGGGACCGTTCCTCTTGGCGTCGTAGCGGGCCAGCGCGATTCCAGCAGGGCAGTTCGGGTCGGCGCCTAAGACCCTGGCGCCGGGGGCTGGGGGCCAGACACGCGTCATTTCTGCCAAGAAATCCACTGTTGGCGAGGACTTGGATATGAGGAAAGTGTTCGGAGTGCCTGCTGCCATGTCGCGCTCCGTCCATTCCATGGCCCACTTAGTGTTCCAAACCATTAGGTAGTACTCGCTGAATCCCAGTTGTTGCCCTTTGAACCTGTCCTGTAGGTGGTACCTACTAAAATATCCTGGCACTGCTCGTCGGGTTGGGAACAAGTGAGGATCCGCACGTCTAGGGCGCAGGTAGTCTTACTGGCGATGGCCTGCCGAGCCAGGGTGGTGCCGTCGTCAGGTGGTTCCACGTCCGCGTAGAATTCGGTGAAGAAGACTCTCCTTAGCTCTTGCCCGTGAAGCTGCACACGCCGAGTCCAGTCGTGGAGTAGTGGGACAGCCCCAGGGACTGGTCAAAGGCAGGGCCGCGCTGCCGATCCGTATGGGACCATGTACCTCGGCGTAGAGTTCTGTAGAGTTCCTCGGCGTTCCTGGCGAGCTGTCTGTGGCGTCCTTCGATGGCGGGTGCCCCAGGGGACGCAGGGGCAGGTAGTCCGGTCGCGTAGGGTGCTGAGGTGTCGCTGGTGCGTCCTCCGTGCTGGTCAAGGTGGCCCGGGGTGGGTGCCCATGCTGGGGGTCCAGGG
The DNA here is from genome assembly GCA_963575745.1 of Prorocentrum cordatum. Classification (NCBI taxonomy): domain Eukaryota; class Dinophyceae; order Prorocentrales; family Prorocentraceae; genus Prorocentrum; species Prorocentrum cordatum. The sequence goes on from CAUYUJ010001237.1 coordinate 57,525, forward strand.
AAGACAGGCTGAGCCAGCGGTGGGTGGCTAAACGGGGTGAGCGGTGCGTTGCCGAATTGTCCTGAGGTCGGGTTGGACGTACCCCATCATGGCCAAGGAGCCGGCCAGTGCCTGTCCGGCGCTGTGGAGTAGTTGCTCTTGTGTTTGCTATGGGCGGCTGTTCTTGGCCCAGGGCTGCTGTACGTTGTCACTGCTGATCACCATCCCGAGCGGGGGTGAGTACCCAGGCCCGTCGTACTGCATAGGAAATCCAATCGGCATCGCGGTGTCCTCTTGATCTCCGATGTGTCCATGCCCCTCGTCATGTTCCACAGGTCGCCTCCCATTATGAAGCTTTGGGGGTCTGGTAGTCCGTGGGGTTTGTAACCGTCCATGTGCTTGTCGATCTGCGTCTGCTTCCGCTGGGGAGGAGGGCAACACGGAGTGACCAAAAAAGCACCCCTAACCCTTTGGGATGGGACCTGAGTCTGGAGTGCAAAAACCATCAGGGAGAGGGCGTCGTCTGCAGAACCAAACCGTCCAGGTGTTTTATCCCTATTGCAAAGACGGGGACCTCAGCGAGGCAACGTCTCCATCGTGCTATCAGGATTAGGGGTTCTTTTGTTCTCGATGAAACAAGGAGGAGACATCCGTGGCTTGTCCAAACACCATCCTGAAGCTGGGTTCGGGCAGCGTGCGAATAGCAACCACACGTGCCACAGCCTGTCGCCCTCTGCAGTCACCATACACGTCAGCCTGCCCGCGACAGCAACTGAACTTCGCATGTCAACGAGAGGACCTATATACCGCAGCGGGTGGTGCAAAACGTCTTGCGTGGACTTTACTGCACCATGACGATGTCATGCAGGAATCGACGATAAATCGAACGACCGCACGACCCCAAGACGGTTCTAACGAGCCTCCTCGGGAGAGCTCGGAAAAAAAGAAGCCCAAGACGGCCCCGAAACCCCAAGTGCTACCTCGAAAGCCCCTGCGAGGCCCGCAAGAAGCGCCCGAGAAGGTCTCGGGAGGCCCCCACAAGAAGCCGAGTCCGAGAACCCCGTCGGCATGTGTGTGAGGTGGGGACAGCTGGGCCGGTCGTCCCGGGGTGGTCCTGGAAGACCGCTATTTGAGCGGAAGCGTTTCATCCCTTCCCCGCGGCAATAGTTGACTATCCAACCTTGCCAACCTGAGGTGAATCGACAGAGGTCGTGATCGAGTCGACGGAAGGCCCCTTCCCTCTGATCCCTGCTATGCCAAACGACAGTCCAGGGGGGGTACCGAGGGGGGGTAACGGCGGGAATGCGACCCCCCTGTCCCCCTCATCGTGATCTTCGGACTAGTCTGCACCTATGTTCGGCGAATTCGGTCCAAGACGCTCTAGAGGTCCCAAGACGGCGGACCAAGAGGCCTGCAAGATGTCCAAAGAGGGCCCCAAGAGGCCCCCAAGATCGCCCCTAGACAGCCCAAGGGGCTCCACATAGGGCCCCAAGACGGCTCAAGGGGGCCCAAGATGTCCCCAACATGGCCCGAGAGGGCCCCACAAGAGGCCCAAGAGGGGGAACACAAGCCGACAGTTCGAGCCATCCGTCCCGAGATGACCCCCGAGACCGCCAGCAGGCCCCCTGGGGGCCCAAGAGGCTCCCAAGAGGCCCCCAGGTGCCCTCCGAGGGTCCTCCGAGAGGCACCCCAGCGGACCCCATTGTGCAGCCAAGAGGCCTCTGGTCCGCCGCCCAAGGCGGGAGTGTCCGAAGGCCACTAGACACCCAGACCCCGACGTCGTGATTTTTTCACAGCGTCGACCCCCTCGGGGCCGGCCAAGAGGGGGGCGTCCAAGAGGGGGGGACGCAAATCATGGCTGGCGGCATGTCCGCAGGGACGTAATGAAATAAGAAGAGGCGCCATGAAATCTGAAGAAATATCATGGCCCACGCCATGATATCCACCCCCCCCTAGTCATCACCCCCCTCTTGGCCGCCCCCGACCCCCAGAGGTCTGGACCTCTTCCCCGGGACCGGTGTTTCGTCCTGAGTCCTCTCCTGACGGTCCCGAGGCCCTGTGAGGGCCCCCGGAGGCCGAGAACATCGACAGACCTCCCGACGCGATGTTTGCTCACGACGCGAGGAGGTCTGGGCAGAAGAGAAGGCACGGTGCTCTGCCTCTGCTCCAGGTCTCGAGGCGCCCTTCGGCCCGTGCTGGGCAGAGCCGTCGGGCTGCCCCCGCGGGCCCCCTGCGGCTCCCTCGCGGTCTCGGAGCGTCGCCCGCTGGTCCCCCCAAGTCGGGGTCGGCGGAGCTGGCCCCGTGGCCCAGCCGCTCCTCCTCCTCCTCCTTCTCATTTTCCTCCTCCTCCTCCTCCTCCTTCCTCCTCCTCCTCCTCCTCCTCCTCCTCCTCCTCCTCCTCGGCCTCCTCCTCCTCCTTCTCCCACACTGCCCCAAGATGGGAAGTTATATGCCATGCCTCTTCCGGGAGACTTGCGACAAAAACACAGCCGCCCTCTGCGTGCCAGGTCCTTTGAGTGCTGCGCTGGCACGGCGGCGAGGTTAGCCGCCGGCAGCTACACGGCTCACCCGACCAGCTCTGGCACACGAGGAGAATGATGGTAAGAACATCTCACTAGCCAGCCGCTGTGCGGTTCATCGGGCCTGACTGCATCTAGAGCTCGCGGCGCGCGCCTCCCACATTGGAGTGAGGGGTTGGTCTGTCGTGGGCCTTGTTTAGGGGCTCGGCGCCAGATTCCAGCAGTGGGGTAGCCTCGAAGTCAATGTGTCGACGACCGTGCACAGGAGCCAATTCGGGGCCCACGGTAACTGCATCAGAGGGGCACTTGCGAGGCCTCGTGGGGGAGCCTCGGAGCCGGTTCGTTCAGGAACCATCGTGCGAGAGCGCTGGTTTGGTTTGGGACTTGTCGCCAGATTCCGGCGGAGTCCTCAGAAACGGCGTCAGGAGGCAGCATTGGGGCCCTTCTTCCTCGCGCGCAGAAAGTCCAGATGATGTGAGTTCTCGAAGAAACTCTTTGATCAAACGACCGTGCAATCGAATTACTCCATGACCTGCGACAGAGTTCGAACGAAAGAGACGTGTGAAGGGGGGATGGGAGTGGAGTGCGGAGAGGAAGACAAGGCCGAAGAAGAGCGACTGGAAAACGCAAAGAGGGCAAAGCTGAAAAGAGCCGTCAGCAGAAGGAGGCCTGTTTGGCCTATGACGGGTCGGCGACACCGGATCTTGGCGGTTCGTGCTCAGGTTATGGGGTTCGAACGGATCATGGAAGACGGAATCGAGTGGCGGGGAAGACTGCACTGATTCAAAAAACAGCAGCGTGCAGAAGTAACAAGCGCAGCAACGCGTCCTGTGACATGCAAAGTCATCTCCGTCGCGGGCCCGTCGTCGCCGAAGATGCTTCCGAGGAGGGCAGGAGTAACAAAGTCGCAGTGGCAGGGGGTGCACATAGAAAACGATGACACTGAGAGAAGACGTTGGCTAAGCTGTAGGGCACCATCCGAAACCGATCCAAACAAATCCTGGCGAAGAACCGAACCAGATGCAGTTGTGAGTGCCGCAGTTCAGAGGACCCTCCTCGGTGGAGCCCCCATATGGGGCCGCGAAACATGTGACGGATGCGTGTCGAAATGGGCGGGGAGCCGTTTTTGAACTCTGCCACTGAAACCTTCGGTGGAGCTTCCTGTGTCCACGAAACGTGTAAGGGATGTGCTGAAATTGGCGCTGAACCGCATGAGCACCCTACCACTGAGGCCTTCGGTGGAGCTAGCAACCTATGGGGCCTTCGGTGGAGCTCCCTACGGGGCCATGAAACGTGTGAGCGGCGTGCCGACACGGGCAGGGGACCGCATGCGACCACCAGGGCATTCGGTGGAACGCCCTGTGGGGCCACAAAACTTGCGAAGGATGTGCCGAAATGGGCGGGGAACTGCATGCGCACCCTGCCACTGACACCTTCGGCGGAGCCACCTATGAGGCCGTCGGTGGAGTTCCCCATGGGGCCACGGAACGTGTGAGGGGTGTGCCGAAATGGTCGCGTGAAGGGCAGAGGCGAGGATGGGAGGATGGGAGGGTAGGAGGATGGGAGGAGGAAGGGGGGAGTAGGAAAGGAGAGGAGAGGACGAGACGAGACGCGGGGCGCTGTCTCTTCAAAACGAGGACCCAACACCACAGGATGGTTGGGAGCAATTTCATGCAGAAGAAGCTCACAAGCACAGACTGCAGCGAGAGCCGAAATTGCATAACAAGAATGGAAAGGAGTCCCAGGTAACAGAACTTCGCGCCTCGCGTTTCGCAAAGCGCCAAGCGCAGTTATGGTTGCACCCTCTCAGGGCAATTCTTCAGCCCAGGCCGCGGTGCGCGAAGCCGCTCACTCCGCGTGCACCTGTGGGTGACCTGGGCAGATCCCCAGAGACGCTCCACAGACGATGTGGGGAGGAGGAGGAGGAGCAGGTGAGCAAGCGAAAGCACAGGTACAGTAAGAGCTCGACCGCAAGAAGCCTTCCAAAAGAAACCCAACCCTGAGATCCCAGGACGTCCGTTGATCCTTGGTGTGGGAACGTCACGCTTTCCGGAACGAAGCCGTCGAACCTCAAGAAACCCAGGGCACCCTGGAGGCAGGCAGGGTGTTTCTTGGCACTGGTTTCTACTGTAGACGCGCGCCCTCCGCGATCACGCGTGGAGTGCGCCCACGGTCACCCTCAGGCTGGCGGAAGCTGCTCGCACACATGCACATGGCTCGCTGCGGAAACCCGAAAACCGAGAAGGTTGGCATCTCTTGGAGGGCGCGCCTTTCCTTCCGCCGGCTTCCTCTGGCGGAACCGCCTCCGTTCTGCCTACGCCCGCTCCCGTCGGCCCTCAACGACCTTCCGCTGGAGAAGGGAAAAGTCAACCTCTCGCTCCCTCGAGGGCGAGGTCCTCTCTGGAATACGCCGCGCGCTGCTGGGCTCCCGAGCGCGAGGAGGCGACGGACCACGGGCCACTGGCCACCAGCTCGCAGCCCGCGGGCTGCCAGACGCACCAGTCCCAGAGGAGGCCTCGCACAGGAGGCCGGAGGCCTTCGGGCGGCCACGGGCCTCGGGCGTCCGAGCCCGACCCCGAGAGCCGCTTCGCCCCGAAGCGGCGCCTGGCCCTCGAGGGGGCGCGGGCCACAGGACGCAGCAGGCACTCGCTCTCTTGATCCGCGGGCCGAGAGCGAGCCTCTTCCGGTCGAAGCTGGCGGACCGCGCACGGCTTTCCTTGACAGAGGGGGGCAGGCGGAAGGAGGGGCCCCACGACAGGGCCGAGAGAGGGGCAGCCGGCACTCGCACGCCACCGCCGTGCCTGGCCAGAGCCCTCCCGGGCCACGCAGGGAGGCCGCGGCGGGAGGGCCCACACGCCTCCGGGGGCCCGGGGCGGCCCCGGTGAGGCACGGGCGGCGGTGTGCAGGTGCCCCCTGCGGAGGCCATGGGCGCGCGAGCCGCCGAGTTTGCCGGGAGCCACCTCTCCGCACACGAGGCGCACGGAGGAGCCGCGGGCCCGGGTGGCCCAAAAAAGGGGCAACCATCCCCTCTGAGTGGCCGAGCAAGTGTCCTGCCTTCGCGCCGCGCGAGCGCGACGCGCGGTTGCCTTCGTGCATTCGCATTCGCGCACTCGCAGTCCCCCTGGAATAAGGCAAGTCTCCAGCCCAGACTGGTGGCGCGAAGCGCGGCAATCTTCCCGCCCGTGTGTGTGACATCGGTCAAGAGAATTCAGCTCCTCCACCGTTTTAAGCATGGAATGAAACCTGAGCTCGAAGCACCTCACCCCACGTTTCGCACGCAGCTGCTGCCTGGACCAGAGGGCTGACATGACACACCGCACCCTCACGGCGCAGCACTTGGCCGTATCGTATCGAGCTGGAGCATCACCGCAGACCTCGCGACACCACACTGTGATGCCACGCGGCACACTGCGAAAAAGGAAACGCCACACTAACACACGGGCACGGATCACGCCAAAGGGCGCCGCACCGCCCCAGTCGGCCTTCGGGACACCGCACCGCGCACAGCGCTGCGCGGCTGCACTGCACGGAGGACGGAGAGGAGGAGCTCCCCGTCGCCCGCGTGGATCCGAGCGTTCACCTGCGCAGCAGTGTTGGGAGGTCCTTGTTGCACCCCACAGTCCACATTCACAGGGAGCCGACCATGCCCATCTTCATGCCCTCGCGGCCTGGAGCAGGGGAGCGAAAAATTGCATAAACATGAAAACTCTGAGGTCCGCACGGATTTCTCGGATCGACGCTGGGGCCCCCTGGCGGCGCCTCTGGCGCCGCCCCTGGCGCGCTCCGCAATCCAGGGAGGGCAGTCCAGCGCCAATCCGAGAAATCCGCGCGGACCTCCGAGTTCTTATGTTTATGTCACTATTCGTTCCCCTGTTGTTACACCTACCCATCCACATTCGCGGAAGACGACGATGATGATGATGGATGCACCTTTCTTGCTGAAGCTCCGGGGCTTCGGGACACGGGTATGTTTGGCCCCCTGGGACTCTGCAAACCCAGGAGTGGCCTCGCGTGCTAAGCGCTCTGGGCCAAGATGCTTGCGGAAATGCTATTATACATGTGTGAAAATAAATTGCACGAAGACGACCAGGCCCATCTTCATTCCCTCGCGGCCTGGATACCAAGGTGCGATCCCACGGACGGGCGGGCCCACGGATACTCTGGGTTTCTTCATACGCGTGGGGGGGTACCCCACCGGACGGGGGTCAACCTCGCCTCGTCGTCGCGCCGCGACGGGGGCCGAAGCGCCTTCGGCGCGCGGTGGCTGCCCGCGACGGGGGTCGACGCGGGGCTGTCGGCGGGGGCGAGGCCCCCCCGACGCTCACTACGAAACTCGGAACGCGTCTCGGGCGGGGCATCCCCGCAGAGGCGCCCCGTGCGCACGGGGCCGCGGCTGGGGGCCGTGGGGCCGCGAGGCCGTGGATCTGGACGTGCCCCACCGCTCAACCCCATGTGCCCCACGAGCGGAGAGGGTGCTGTGGATCATGTTGCCCCCTGTCGCACTGGAGGACCACATCCCAAAAATGAGTTCGAGCACCCAGAGAAGTGTCGAAACGGTGTCGAACGAGCATCGCCGCCCAGGGCCGCACGTGAAAAAAACCCAAGCTTCGGTACTTTCTTGGTGCTCGAAGTTACTTCTGGTGATCAAGGCCAAACTAGGCTGGAACATCATAAGTTGAGGATATACGGACGGCTGGCGAAAAAGAAACGACAATATTCACAATACCCTCAGAGAGCGCTGGCTACATTCGACGGCACGGTCGGCCTTGTCAATTTGAGGCGGGCGGGCGAAGGACCTGGTCACAAGGGGCTGCGTGCGAACCTCACTGCTTGCTCGCACGGTCACACGAATGGCTGCTCGAAAAACGTGCTTTTCTGCACGTGCGCATGGCATATACGCCACTCGCGCATGCAGGATGCGTACGGCTTTCCATCGTAACACTCGGAGGATGCAGCTGTGGCCTAAAGCTGTCGCAACCGTGCGAGCTGTAGTGGGTATGAACTCTGAGCAAGACTTCTAGGAGATTGCTCTACGAACTGCCCATGTCGAACGAAACCCCTGCGAACGAGCTAAAGGCCACCAACCACCCTTGCTGCTGCGCGGCGGTGGATCGATCGCACTGCAGTCGAGGCGGCAACCGGGCCACGGAGGCGCAGATCCAGCGCTTGAAGAGGCACGAAGGAAGGAAGCGAGGCGGCCGCGGAGGTGCGATAGCGGACAGAGGAGAGAGAGAGAGAGAGAGAGAGAGACGATTCTCTGGAGTCCCGAAACGGTGCGGTGACGGACCGTGCGGTGACCTCGAAATCCCCCAAGACCTCACCGCATGGTCCGTCACCGCACGGTTTTTGGACCTCGGAGGCCCCCGTCGCCCGAGACGTCCTAGGAGAGCGACCCGAGTCCCAAAACCGTGCGGTGACCCCGAATCCCCACCGACTCACCGCACGGTGTGGTCACCACCCCGTTTGGGGACCCCCGAGAATCTATGGAGACGATCAGGGGCAGCAGCACGGGCAGCACCGCCAGAACAGGAGAACTGCGGGGACCGCAACGAAAAAAGGGGCACGAGGGGAAGATGAGGACGACAAGGATAACGACGAAGGGGCGAACGAGAAAGTCGCTGGGATGAGGAGGGCGGCGACGATACGCAGAAGGATGAGCACGAAGAGAAAGACGAGTACGAGAAGGACCAGGGACAGAATGACGGAGTCACAACCAGCAAACCATGATCTGAGCATTGGCATTCTACTTACTATTCCTCTGATGTGGAGCATTGCTGAAACAACAACCATGTTAAGTTTAAGACTGCTCGCTCTTCGTAATACGCGTGACATTCAATCTGTGTGCCCCAAGCACTCGATACCCGCCCTCTTCGCCTTCGATGGCACCCCTTTACGGGGTATGTCTTCCTTGCCTGCCACGTGTGGTTGGCGCGGCCTGCAAAGTGGGAAAAGGCAGAATGAACAGGGAGAGAGCGATGACAGGAGAAGGAAACGAGGGAAGAGGGCAACAGGGAGGGGGGAGGGGGGCGAAGAAGACGAGCGGCAGAGGGGAAGAGAGAAGAGAACCCGACCTCTGGCAACCGGGCCTTCACGGCTGGGTCGAGCGAACCGGCCCCCCGACTGGCAGAGCGGGCGGGCGGACCCGCGGGCGGGGCACCAAAGCGAGGGGGCGGGAGGGCCTCCAGAGCAGGCGGACGGGCGGAGCCCGACGGGCAGGTGCGGCACGCGGATACCGACGGGCCCCCTGCCGGGAGGTTCCAGGGGAACAAAAAGGCACGTAAACATAAAATTCGGAGGTCCGCGCGGACTTCTCGGATTTCTCGGAACCAAATCCCCACAAGCCTGGCACCGTACGTGCAGTGCCAGGGGCGGCGGCCCGTCTTCCCATCTTACCATCATAGGGGGATGCGAAGTCCCTGAAGACGGGACGGGGTGGACACGAGCGGGCATCATAGCCGACTCAAAATCAAAAGAGGCATCATAGCCTCATCAGTCTAGATTGATCCACTCACGGATCCACTGCAATAGATTTCCATTGAACTCACTCCATGCGTAGCATGCTCTCCCCTAATGGACCGTGAACGGGACCCAGTCCCCTGCCAGTCGTCTAGTGCCGCCATCATAGGCAACCAGAGGGGCCATCATAGGCACCTCGCACCCAATTCGGGGCCATCAGCAAGGCTCGTTTTGGGAAGAAGGACCATCATAGGCCTTCGCGCTCAATTTGTTCATTGGACTCAACTTTCTCGTCGTCGTCCTCCTCCTCCTCCTTCTCCTCCTCCTGGTCTCCGCCCCGTCGAAGCCGCGTCACAGGCAGTGCGGGCATCACCTCGGCCTCGATCGGGTCGTGCTCGTGAATTTCACACTTTCCGTGATCATGGGTGTGTTCACGGTGCGTTTCAGGGAGTCCGCAATCGTAGGTCGGGTCGTGCTCGTGAATGTCACGGTCTTCTTGTTCATGACTGCGGTCACAGGGCATTTCACGGAGTCCGCAATCATAGGTCGGGTCGTGCTCTGTGTTTCACGGTTTTCGTGATCATGAGCGTGATCACAGTGCATGTCACGGAGTCCGCAATCATAGGTCGAGTCGTGCTTGTGAATTTCACCGTTTTCGTGGTCATGAGCGTGGTCGCGGTGCGTTTAACGGAGTCCGCAATCATAGGTCGGGTCGTGCTTGTGAATGTCACGGTCTTCTGATTCATGAGTGTGGTCACAGTGCATTTCACGGAGGATGAGCACGACGGACGTTGTTGGTGGACGTCCGCCCTTGCCCTCTCCCCCCCCAGTGAGGACCATCATAGGCCTTACTAGCGAGGACCACCATGAGGCCTCACACCCCTCGTAGTTTCCATCGTTGGAACTGCGAGGTTCGAACCAAATCCCCACAAGCCTGGCACCGTACGTGCAGTGCCAGGGGCGGCGGCCCGTCTTCCCATCTTACCATCATAGGGGGATGCGAAGTCCCTGAAGACGGGACGGGGTGGACACGAGCGGGCATCATAGCCGACTCAAAATCAAAAGAGGCATCATAGCCTCATCAGTCTAGATTGATCCACTCACGGATCCACTGCAATAAATTTCCATTGAATTCATTCCATGCGTAGCATGCTCTCCCCCTCCCTGCCGCGCGGAGTGCGCCAGGGGCGGCGCCGGAGGCGCCGCCGGGGGGGCGCCCCGGCGCCGATCCGAGCAATCCGCGCGGGCCTCCGAGTTTTTATGTTTGTGTGACTTCTTGCTCCCCGCGTTTCGGGCGGGCGGGCCCGAGCGGTCTGGGCCGCCTCCCAGGGGAGAAGAGGAGGATGAGGGGAAATCGGAGCCGAACCGCGAAGCGCGAAGCGCGAATAACTTCGCGCCCTCGAGGGCGCCCTTGCGGACGGGACCTTGGAGCGAGCGGGGCGGATCCTACATCGGGCGCGTCGGGCGGGCCTGGACGCTCACGGGCTGCAATCGTCGGGCGAGCGGGCCCCCGCGGGAGGGCGAGCGGGGGGCGCGGCAGCACGGCGAGCTGCGCAGACTGCGCAGAGGCCTCGGGCGGGAGCACGAGGCCCGAGCAGATTGCGGAGGGGTCTCGTGCGAGGGCGCGGTTCCTGGGCGTCGAGGGCGCGGCGCCGGAATACCTTCCAGGAAGTCTGGAACGAGAGCGCGGTGCACGAGCCGATTGAAAGAGAGAGTCCCCCGCGGGAGCACGACTGTGAACAAACTGTGAGGGCGTGTCAGGCGGGAAGAACCGCTGTTGCTGTACACTGGGGGCGAGCATCGCAGCTTGTGCATGGAGACTTCCCCAGATAGACAAGCAGGGTGCGAACCCCAGGGGGCACTTCGCTTGGAAAACGCAGTGGGCACCTGTGAAGAGGATCAACACTGGTGGTGGTTTTCCGATGCAACCAAAAAAACAACTACCGAAAAGGAAAAGCAAGGTAGCTCCTGCCCCCCCCCCGCAGAAACAAATAAAACAACCTAGCGAAAGACCAAACCATATGCAGCTTTGAATGCCGCATTTTGCATAACGGTTCGGTGGAGCTCCCTATGGGGCCACGAAACGTGTGAGGGATGTGCCGGGCGGGGCCGCCATACTTTGCCACTGGGGGCCTTCGGTGGAGCTCCCTATGGGGCCACGCAACGTGTGAGGGGTGTGCCGAAATGGGGGCGGGGCCGCCATTCTGGGGCCACGAAACGTGTGAGGGGTGCGCCCATACGGGGGCGGTGCTGCCATGCAAACGTTGCCACTGGGGCCTTCGGTGAGGGGTGCGCCGAAGGGCGGCGCCGCATGCGAACTTTGCTGGGAGTGCGCCGAAGTGGGGGCGGGGCCGCCTTGCAAACTTTGCCATGGGGGCCTTCGGTGGAGCTCGCTGTGGGGCCACGAAACGTGTGAGGGGTACGCCGAAGTGGGGCGGGACCGCCATGCGAACTTCGCCACTGGGGGCCTTCGGTGGAGCTCCCGATGGGGCCACGAAACGTGTGAGGGGTGCGCCGATACGGGGGCGGGGCCGCCATGCGTGCGCTATCGCAGGGGGCTTTGGTGGAGCCCCCTATGGCACCACAAAACATGTGAGAGGGGCGTGCCGAAATGGGGCCTAGCCGCCATCTTTGCCATCGGCGCATTCGGTGGAGTCCCTATGGGGCCACGAAGCGTGTGAGGGGTGCGCCGAAGTTGGCGGGGCCGCCATGCGAACATTGCCACTGGGGCCTTCGGTGGAGCTCCCTATGAGGCCACGAAGCGTGATAGGGGTGCGCCGAAATGGGGGCGGAGCCGACATGCGAACTTTGCCATTGGGGCCTTCGGTGCAGCTCCCTAGTGGGCCGCGACACGTGTGAGGGGTGCGCCAAAGTGGGGCGGGGAGCTCATTGTGGGGCCACGAAACGTGTGACGGCTGTGCCGAACCCGATACATGCGGAGGGCAGAGGCAAGGGAGGGAGGAGGGAGGAGGGAGAAGAGGAGAGGAGGAGAGGAGGGGAGACGCGGGGCGCCGTCTCTTCAAACGAGGACCCAACAACACAGGATGGTTGGAAAAAACCAAAAATAGCATGGCAGGGGCAGGAGCAAAAGGACGACGGGGGTGGAGGGCCCAGCCCAGGACCGGGGTGGCGAGAGTGGCGAACGTGAAGCGGCGAGAAGGACGCAGAGGAGAAGCGGCAATCACATATGTTTCGGTCGGGCATGTCCTCCTAAAGGCGTATTTCAGGCGAAATTTGAAACAGAAATCTTCCCTACCCAAAATATGGCTTGACTCTTTTCTATCAAAACTAAAGAATAGCAAAATCGTGCTCTGATTACCGTTTACTATTGTTGAACATTCCCCCTGTGAAGGGACAGGCCCGACTTTCACATGTGACCCACATGCAGAACAGCTTCATCCAAGTTTTCCTTCGTTCAAAGGGTCGCCCGACCCTTTGGCCAATTGCGCGGCGCCCTCTGCGCGAACGCCGCTCGGCGCAAACAGGCGCACATCGAACTCGTCGCGAATTCGCCGCGCCGCTGGTCGCGCCGCCCGGGAATAGAAGGCAGATTCACTGTGAGCTGGAGCTGGCCCGGCGAAGAGCCCATCCCAGCCCTGCGGACGAGCGTGTAAGGCAGAGCGTGCACCTCTCCTCGTATGCTGCGCGCCGTGGGGCCGTGCGGGCAGGAGCCTGCGGAGCGAGCGCGCAGAGGTGCGCCGAGTCCCCTGCGGGGTCCCGCCCGCGTGAGGGGGGGGGCCGTAATGTGCGGAACTCCCGCGCGAACACGCCCACCGAAGCCGCAGGTGGAGCTCCGTGGGGGGGCACAATCCAAACGAGGGGTGCACCAACGACTCTGGCGACACGAAGCGCGTGACAGGTGAGCCGAAATCGGCGGGCGGCGGCATGCGATACCACCTGATAATGCTCCAGGTGGAGCTCCTCACCATCTCGCCAGCTCGCCCTTCTCCTCATCCTCCTCCTCTTCTTCTTATCGTTCTTTTTTTATTACAGTATCATTACTATTCTTATTATTATGAGTATTAGTATTCGCACTCTTACTCTTAATATAATTACTCATACTAGTTTAGTATGGATATAATTATTAGCAGTAGCAATATTATGCTTGTTATTAATATTATTGTGCGTCGTCTTATTATTATTGAGATTCATAGTCTTAATAATATTCTGAATACGATTATTATGCGTATTAATATTATTTGTTTTCCTCCTCCTCCTCCTCCACCTCCTCCTCCTCCATCCTCCTCCTCCTCCTCCTCCCCCTCCTCCTCCTCCCTATGGAGGGGGGGGGGAGAAAGAGAGGGGGGGGGCACGAAACGTGCGAGGGGGGTCCCAAAATGAGGGCGGGGGGGAGGCCTGCGCCCCCGCGCCCTGTGGGGCCGCAGGAGCAGCTACACTCTGCGGACACAAAACGTGCAAGGGGTCGGCGTGCGATGCCGCCCACGGGGGCCGCAGCCGAAGCTCACGTTGGGGGCACGCGGCGAGTCTTGGGAGGGGCGTGCCGCCGTAGGGTGCCGGGGCGGCGTGCGATGCCGCCCACTGGGGCCGCAGCCGAAGCTCACGTTGGGGGCACGCAGCGAATCCTGGGAGGGGCGTGCCGCCATGGGCGCGGGGCGGCGTGCGCTGCCGCCCCTTGAGGCCGCAGCTGAAGCTCACGCTGGGGGCACGCAACGTGCGACGGATGTGCTGAAATGGGGTGCGTGCATGCGATATCGCCCGCTGGGACCCCAGTTTGAGCTCGTTCTGGAGGCACAACACGCGCAAGGGTGAACGGAAACGGGCGCGAGGCGGCATGCGAGCACCTCCAGTGGTGCTGCAGGCGGAGATGCCTTTAGGGCGCGAAACGTGTGAGATTCGGTCCCGAATGGACAGAGGGCGGCATGCGACCACCTCCAGAAGCCGCAGGTTAAGCTCTCCGTGTGGGCACGAAACGTGTGAGGGGTGAGCCGAAATGGTCTCGGGGCAGAAAGAGGCCGTATGCGGAGCCCCCTTATGTGGGTGCGAAACATGTGATGTGTGCGACGGAATAGGCACGTGGACTGAGGGCAGAGGCAGGCAGAGAAGGAAAAATGAGACGGGGAGGACGAGGTGAGGAGGTGAACCACGCAGCACTGCGTTTTCAACCAGGCCCCAACACCAAAGGATGACTGGAAAAACCAAAGAAGGGAGAGGAGGAGGAGGAGGAGGAGGAGGAGGAGGAGGACGACGAGGAATGAGGAGGAGGAGGAGGACGAGGAATGAGGAGGAGGAGGAGAAATGAGGAGTGTGGTTGGACGCGGCGCCGTGGATTCAAGACAAAGACCCAACACCATAAGGAGGGCCGGAAAGCCGAAGGCAGCGACAGCAGCATCAGCAAATTCAAAAACGAGATGCCTGGACGTCCGACGACTCAATGTCTCTGGAATCGACTCGATGTGTCTGGATCTCAGAGATCCGCGCGGAGCGCCTAAAGTTTATGGGCGTCTGATATTGGAACGTTATTTTCGGCGAGACCACTCAAGCCTGTCCTGGGGAGGGGGTCACGGGTCCTGGGGGGCAGGCGACTCCAGACACAGCGAGTCGTCAGACGCCTGGGCATATCGCTTTCGAATCAGCTTCCCTGTCCACCTTTTATGGTGCTGCGTTCCTGCTTCGAATCCGCGGCGCGGAGCGCCAAAAGTTTATGTCTATGGCGTTTGTCCTTCCTCGAATCCGGCGCGAGAGGCGCACGAGAGGTCTGTGCGCACGTGCCCGCGCGGGCGCCGCGTGCGCGGCGGCCTGCCCGGCAGCGCGAAGAGCAGGGCGGCCGCGGCGGCCCCGACGAGCGCCGCGGCCGCCGCCGCGCAGGCCAGGGCCTGCACCCGAGGGGCGCCGCGAGGGGTGGGCAAGGGAGGGCAGAGCCGCACATCGGCGGCGAGGAAGACTTCCGAGCCTCCTGGGAAAGCCCGCCGCTTCTCACATTCCCCCCCTCGCTCGCCGTCGAGTCGTGAGGGTGAGCGAGAAAGGATAGAGCCTCCCTCACAGGGATCGCCCCAAGCAATGTTCTTCGTTTTCGTTTCGTCTCCGCTGTCCCTCATTCTATCTTCCGTCCGCCTTTTAGCTGCAAAACTAAATCGAAGCGCAAACGGCGCCCACGGAATCGCCAGAGCACCGTTCAGGTCGACCCCCGGGTCTCACTGCACCGACCTTGCAGACGTGCTGCAGAGGATTCTTGCGTGGGTTTCACTCCATACCAAGCCGCGAAACTTCACGTGGATCTTTGTTTCAGTCTTCATGCGTGGCCGAACAAAACCCGCACAAAACTCACTTCGAAGTCCGGAGCGAAACTCTCCAGGACACTCCAGGCCCGTCCTCTTGCTTGCCGAACGAAATCCGCTCCGCGCTGCTGGCGCCACCAGACCTCCGCGCGGCACGGCGCGTGCAGCGCGACGCCGCGCTCGCCTTCGCGACCCCTCGCCCCGAGGGCCGGGCTGCCCCGGCCGCGGAGAGCGCGACGCGCGGCCGTGGTTTCGCGCCCCCGCAGAAGGGAGAGGGGCTCGAGGCCCCCCCTCCCTCCCCGTCTTCCCTGGGCGCCCTGTGGGTCGGTCAGCCGCTCGAAGCGCGGCTCCGGAGTCAAGGCTCCGCGGCCACGGCAGGGCGGGTGGGTTCCACCGCCGCCCTGCTGTAGTGCACCGCAGCAACAACAACAACAACAACAACAACAACAACAACAACAACAACAACAACAACAACAGCAGCAGCAGCAGCAACAACAACAACAAAAGCAGATGACCCAGCGAGCACGGGGCGGAACAGGATCAGGACCAGCAGGATCGGGAGCAGGAGCAGCACGAGGACGCCGACGAGCACGTCGACGAGGCAAGGCAAGAGGAGCACGACCGACGACACAGAGGAACGTGAGCGAGGAGGCTCGCCAGCCCAACGGGCCAACGACTGTGGCGTCGCGACCCCGCGGATGACCTGAGAAGCACGAGGTGGAAGAGGAACAGGACGCGACAAACCTGCTTGCAGGACGCGCCCACAGTAACGAGGGCGAGACACAACGGAGCAAAAAGATACATATGTCTCAACTTTGACGGTGCTTTCCGGGGCGGAAGGGATGTGCTTGCAGCGGGGGGGGGGGGCAGTAGGTTCGTGCTCGGCTGGCGCCTCCAGAGAAACGCTGTTCACGGGTGCCAAACCTCTTGGTACACCCTGCGATATGCTTAAGAAATCATGGGTTAAGAAATTCATAGTCTCAGAATTTGAATAAAAACCCGGACCTTCGATTGGAATCATAGGATTTACGTTGGAACATTAAGAATCCTCGAGACTCTGGCCGAAAACTCAAGTTTTCTTTAGCATCGCCTAGGGTGTACATTGCAGTCTTCATTTTTGCGGAGGTGATGAGTTTGGAACGGGCACTGGAGGTACTGTTTTCTACGATATTGGGGATCGGTGAAAAGTAGCAGCAGTTGCAGTGGGCTGGTCTTGTTTTCCCCTTTAGCATCGCTGTGCGCATGTCGACATTGGCCAACGCCGAAAGAAAGAACAGGAGCAGGACCAGCAAGATCAGGAGCAGAAGCAGCATGAGGACGACGACGAGTACATCGACAAGGCAAAGTAAGAGGAATACGACCGACGACATGAAGGAATGTGAGCGAGGGAATTCGCCAGCCCAACGGGCCAGAGGCGTGCTAGGTCTCCAGTAACAGAGTAACAATTTTCTAGTTCGTGCGCGCGTGGTGGCCCCTGAGGGTCCCGGAGCGAAAGTCCCCCTGGGCAACTCCCGGATCTCGTGGGCACGAGCCTGGGGGCCTCTGGAACCGTCCAGGAGCGGCCCAATGAGTCGGCAGATGGGTGGCAGGCCCTGCGGCGAGAAGCCGACAGCGTCCCAAGGCGGCCCAAGATGGCCTCACGATGGCCCCCGATGCCCCCAACACGCCCCTCGAGGCTTCCCAGAGGCGTCCCAAGAGGCTAAAGTCATTGATTTGTCTTGGGCTCTTGCGTTTTCAGCCTTCTCGCCTGTTCGGCCCTCCGACGCTCCAAGAGGGCCTAAGAGGCCTCCAAGACCGCCCTAACACAGCCCAAGAGGCTCCCAAGATGGCCCTACGATGGCCCAAGACGGCTCCAAAACGGCCCAAGAGGCGGCCACATGGGCCCAAGAACGCCCCAAGATGTTCCCAAGAGGGGCCGGAGACGCCCCCAAATCGCCCCAAGCCGCCCAAGATGGCCTCCAGACGGCCCAAGAGGCCGCCAAGATGGCCCAAGAGGCTTGCACGAGGTCTCCCAAGAGGTCCCCACGAGACAAAATTCACTGACTCTCCTGTTTTGGGAGGTTTTCAGCGTTCTCGCCTTTTCAACTTTCCGACGCTCCAAGAGGGCCCAAGAGGCCTCCAAGACCGCCCTAACACAGCCCAAAAGGCTCCCAAGATGGCCCCACGATGGCCCAAGACGGCTCCAAGACGGCCCAAGAGGCGGCCACACGGGCCCAAGAACGCCCCAAGACGGACCCAAGAGGGGCTGGAGAGGCCCCCAAATCGCCCCAAGCCGCCCAAGATGGC
>CAUYUJ010001237.1:80000-185000 GCA_963575745.1 Prorocentrum cordatum
ATCCACATCCTCATCCTCATCATCGTCTTCATCATCGTCCCCACCGCCCATGTCGTCACACCCCTCACACGTTTCGTGGCCCCATAGGGAGCTCCACCGAAAGTCCCACTGGGGGCGTTCGCATGCGTCTCCCCCACCCAAGACAGCGTTTCGTGGCCCCATAGGGAGCTCCACCGAAGGCCCAAGTGGGGGTGTTCGCATGCGTCTCCCCCACCCAGGACACTGTTTCGTGGCCCCGTAGGGAGCTCCACCGAAGGTCCCAACAGGGGTGTTCGCATGCGTCTCCCCCACGCAGGACAGCGCTTTCGTGGCCCCATAGGGAGCTCCACCGAAGGTCCCAGTAGGGGTGTTCGCATGCGTCTCCCCCACCCAGGACAGCGTTTCGTGGCCCCATCGGGAGCTCCACCGAAGGTCCCACTGGGGGTGTTCGCATGCGTCTCCCCCACCCAGGACAGCGTTTCGTGGCCCCATAGGGAGCTCCACCTAAGGTCCCAGTAGGGGTGTTCGCATGCGTCTCCCCCACCCAGGACAACGTTTCGTGGCCCCATGGGGAGCTCCACCGAAGGTCCCACTGGGGGTGTCATTTCGGCACACCCCTCACACGCTTCGTGGCTCCATAGGGAGCTCCACCGAAGTCCCACTGGGGGTGTCTTTCGGAACACCCCTCACACGCTTCGTGGCTGGGAGCTCCACCGAAGGCCCCAGTGCCCGCGCCGCATGCGTCCCCCACACCCATTTCGGCACACCCCTCACACGTTTCGTGGCTCCATAGGGAGCTCCACCGAAGGCCCCAGTGCCCGCGCCCGCATGCGTCACCCACACCCATTTCGGCACACCCCTCACACGTTTCGTGGCTCCATAGGGAGCTCCACCGAAGGCCCCAGTGCCCGCGGCCGCATGCGTCCCCCACACCCATTTCGGCACACCCCTCACACGTTTCGTGGCTCCATAGGGAGCTCCACCGAAGGCCCCAGTGCCCGCGGCCGCATGCGTCCCCCACACCCATTTCGGCACACCCCTCACACGCTTCGTGGCTCCATAGGGAGCTCCACCGAAGGCCTCAGTGCCGCCGCCCGCATGCGTCACCCCCACCCATTTCGGCACACCCCCCGCATTTCTCGCACGGCAGGGTCATCGCCACGGTGGCGTGCCAGGGGCGCACCATGCGCGAAGGCGACGGGGCGGGGGAACGGCGCTCCGGGGGCGGCCAGACCTCCGGGGCGCGAGCAGTCCGCGGCCAGACCATCTCTCGGTCCTGTGGACTCTCGCCCTGAGCCGTCGGCTGCCCGGCGCGCTGCTCCTCGGTCGACGTCGCCCAGGCGTGATCCTGGATTGCGGCCGCCACGAGGTAGGGAACGGCAAGAAGGAGGACGACGACTGGTGGCTGAAGCTCTACGTGCTGCTCTCGCGCGCCACGCGCCACGAGGACCTCCTGCTCATGCGGGCGCCGCGCATCGAGTTCTTCCTGGCAGGGCCGCCGCAGGGCTTGCGGAAGCAGCTGGAGCAGTTTGCGGCGCGCACGAAGCGGTGCAGGAGGGAAGCGACGGCCCTCGCCAGGGAGCTCGGCTTCACCGAGTTCATCCGCGAGGCCTGACCTGAGGAGCGTCTCCCCCGAGCCGCGCCTTCTCTCGACTGCCCGACTAATTGTTTGGCCTCGCGCCGCGGACAACCCGCGCGCGTCGCTGGGACCCTCTCGGGGCGACCAGCGCGCGTCGCGGGAACTCCGTGCTGCGGGGGGCCCGGCGCCTCGTTCGCCCGTCGTCGCTCTGCCCAGCGGTCAGAGACTGGCCCGCTATCAGCCAGCCAGTTAGCTAGTCAGCTCTCTCTGCTTCGCGCAGCGGACGACCCGCGCGCGTCGCTGGGACCCCGCCCGGGGCGACCAGCGCGCGTCGCGGGGACTCCGCGCTGCGCTGCGCCCGCAGCCTTGGATTTTGGAGTGCGCGGGCAAAGAGGAAGGAAAAGAAGAGCCGAAAGCGGGCGCGATCCTCGCAAGAGGCGTGCCGACATGGGCGTCGCGACGTGCGGACGCTGCCGTCGGGGTTCCCGCGGAAGCTGCCTGCGGCGGCCACGCCCAGTGTCACGTGTGTTCGGACAGGCATGCTCGACACTTACACTAGGCGGTTCCATGATCGCATTCATGCAAATATATTCACTCGCGCGCAGACCCATTCATACTCAGATTCCCTCGCGCTCTGACTCACCCGCGTTCTTTCTCTCGTAATCAGATCTATCGTATTCCTTTGCGTTGTGTACCCCGCCACATTTCGGCACACCCCTCATGCGGTTCGTGGCCCCATAGGGAGCGCCACCGAAGAAGATACTCACAATTGCGATACTCACAACTGCATATGGTTGGGTCCTTCGCCAGGATAATTGAGTCGAAATGCCTTTCCCGGGGCTCGCACCCTGTGACCTAACAGCGAAGACTGATAGGTTTCGAATGGCGTCAAAAGAGAACATCTTGACTCCCCAAGGGGGTCTGGGCGGGTGCCAGGGAATGCCGCGGGCGGGCGTTTCGCCTGAGACTTCCTTACAGTTTATGCTGGAATCTTGCTCTCGCCTGGGCCCCGGCCACATGTTGCTTCAGAATCGCGCTCTCGCCCGAGACTTCCTTCATTGTAATGCTGGAATCGTGCTCTCGCCTAGGCCCCGGCCACATTTTGCTTCAGAATCGCAGCAGGCTGATGCTGAGGCAGGCTGAGGCTGAGGCTGAGGCTGATGCAGGCTGAGACTGAGGCAGGCCGAGGCCGCAGGACTGTGCGTGAGCGCAGCAAACTGAAGCTGAGGCAGGCTGAGGCTGAGGCTGAGGCTGAGGTTGACGCAGGCTGAGGCTGAGGCTGAGGCTGAGAAATGCAGGTTGAGGCTGAGGCAAGCTGATGCCGCAGGACTATGCGGGAGCGCAGCAGGCTGAGGCTGAAGCAGGCTGAGGCTGAGGCTGAGGCTGATGCAGGCCGAGGCTGAGGCAGGCTGAGGCCGCAGGACTATGCGGGAGCGCAGCAGGCTGAGGCTGAGGCAGGCTGAGGCTGAGGCTGAGGCTGAGGCTGAGGCTGAGGCTGAGGCTGAGGCTGAGGCAGCTGAGGCACATGAGGGAGCGCAGCAGGCTGAGGCGGAGGCAGGCTGAGTGTGAGGCTGAGGCTGAGGCTGCAGGCTGAGGCTGAGGCAGGCTGAGATGCTTGCAGGACTATGAGGCGGGAGCGAGCAGCTGAGGAGAGGCTGAGCTGATGCAGGCTGAGGCAGGCAGCCGCAGGACTATGCGGGAGCGCAGCAGGCTGAGGCTGATGCAGGCTGAGGCTGAGCTGAGGCTGAGGCTGAGGCCTGAGGCTGAGGCTGAAGGCAGACTGAGGCTGAGGCTGAGGCTGAGGCAGGCTGAGGCTGAGGCTGAGCTGAGGCTGAGGCTGAGGCAGGCTGAGGCTGAGCGCAGCAGAGGCTGAGGCAGGCTGAGGCTGAGGCTGAGGCTGAGGCTGAGGCTGAGGCAGGCTGAGGCTGAGGCTGAGGCTGAGGCAGGCTGAGGCTGAGGCTGAGGCTGAGGCTGAGGCAGGCTGAGGCTGAGGCTGAGGCTGAGGCAAGCTGATGCTGAGGCAGGCCGAGGCTGAGGCTGTGACTGCGACTGCCGTTGCCAGTCCGACTGTCATCGCGAATGCGACTGCGACTGCGAGAACAGCAGAATTCTACAACTGGGTTCTCATCTGAATCTTCAGGGGAATGCTTCCAGATATGCTTCTACACCTCTCTGTTAGGTTGTTTTGCCGGGGTATGTTCTATCAAGGGGCACCTTGAAGCTCAAACTGGGCCTTTGGCCCCCGGGTTACAACAACAACGGCCCCCGCCTGAGACTTCCTCTCACTTTATTCCAAAATCGCGCTCTCGCTTAGGACTTCCTTATAATGTATTCAGGAATCGCTCTCTCGGCGCTCTGGAATCGCGATCTCGCTGGAGACTTGCTTGCAATGTACTGAAGAATAGCGCCCTTGTGTTTGCATTTCCCGCTGTTTACTCAAGCGCCGCGCCCCCGACACCCAGGCACCCAGGAGTCGCGTTCACACTTAGGACCCCTTCACCGATAGCTTACGAATCGGGATCTCGCTGCTTTCGTGGCCCCGTACAGCCCTTCGTGGCCCCCTCGCTGCCCTTTGTGGCCCCGTTGCAGCCCTTCGTGGCCCCCTCGCTGCCCGTCGTGGCTCCATTGCAGCCCTTCGTGGCCCCCTCGCTGCTCTTCGTGGCCCCGTTGCAGCCCTTCGTGGCCCCCTCGCTGCCCTTCGTGGCCCCCTCGCTGCCCTTCGTGGCCCCCTCGCTGCCCTTCGTGGCCCCGTTGCTGCCCTTCGTGGCTCCCTCGCTGCCCTTCGTAGCCTCGTTGCACCCCTTCGTGGCCCCCTCGCTGCCCTTGGTGGCCCCGTTGCTGCCCTTCGTGGCCCCCTTGCTGCCCTTCGTGGCCCCTTAGCAACCCGTTGTGGCCCCCTCGCTGCCCTTCGTGGCCCCGTTGCAACCCTTCGCGGCCTCCTCGCTGCCATTCGTATCCCCGTTGCAGCCCGTCGTAGCCCCCTCGCTGCCTTTCGTGGCCCCATGTATGTATGCCCTTCGTGGCCCCCGCTCGTTCGCGCCCGTCGTGGCCCCATATGCATGCCCTTCATGGCCCCGCTGTCGCCCTTCGCGGCCCCCTCGCTGCCCTTCGTGACCCCGTTGCTGCCCTCAGTGGTCCTGTCCTTGCCTTCCGCGGCCCAATATACGCATGCCCTTCGTGGCCCCCGCTCGTTCGCGCCCGTCGTGGCCCCATGTGCATGCCTTTCGTGGCCCCGCTGTCGCCCTTCGTGGCCCCCTCGCTGTCCTACGTGGCCCAGTTGCTACCCTCAGTGGCCCCGTCGTTGCCTTCTGTGGCCCTGCATTATCTGCCCTTCGTGACCCCCGCTCGCTCGCGCCCGTCGTGGCCCCATGTGCATGCCTTTCGTGGCCCCGCTGTCGCCCTTCATGGTCTACTTCGTGCCCTTCGTGGCCGTGCTGTCGTTCTCTCTCTCTCTCTCTCTCGTTTTCGGTTTCGCTCGTCGTCGTCGTCGCCGCCGTCGTCGCCGTCGTCGTCGTCGTCGACGTCGTCGTCGACGTCGTCGTCGTCGTGGTCGGTCTCCTGTCAGTCCCTCTTGGGGTCAGGTTGCCGCCGATCAGCGCTGCCGCTTGCCAGGCCGACGGTCCGCGGCCGCCCCGCCGCTTGCCAGGGCCCGGCCTGCAGGGAAGAAAGGTCTACCCCCCCAAAAAGGGTACGATCGAAGAAGGAAAGGGCGGATATTGAGGGTTTGGGAAATACGCGTTAACGGACACTCGAGCAGCTAAAAGCGAACAGTCTCAACATGAGTGTAGTTGTTGTCCCCATATCCTAAGATGGGGTTATTGTTATTTCTTGGACGCCACCGACTCCAGAGAACAAATACACACTCAGAACACATACTTACTCATGCACAGACTTATTCATACTCAGACTTACTCATACCCAGACGTACTCATACACAGACTTACTCATACCCAGAGTTACCCATACACACACTTATTCAGACCCATACTTACTCATACTCAGACTTACTCATACTCAGACCTTCCCGTACTCAGACTTATTCATACTCAGACGTACGCATACAAAGACTTACTCATACACATACTTACTCATACTCAGACTTACTCATACCCAGACGTACTCATACACAAATTTACCCATACTCAGACCTACACATACTCAGACCTTCTCATATACCTGATTTGCCCAACGCACGGCCGATTCTGATGATGCCTCAGGCGGGGCGCTGGCTTCAGCACCCCTAAGGGGGAGCCGCCAGGGGGTATATCACGGGCCCGTTCGCGGCCAGATTGTGGGGATGTCTCAAGCGGTTTGCCTGGTTCGGTACCCAACCTCGTCTGCGTCTACAGCAGATTGCAAACATGTCTCAGGCGGGGCGCTGGTTTCAGCACTCCTAAGGGGAGCCGCCAAGGGGTATATCACGGGCCCGTTCGCGGCCAGTTTGCGAGGATGCCTATGGCGGTTTGCTTGTTTCGGTACCCAACATCGTCTGCGATTGCAGCAGATTTGGAGGATGTCGCAGTCGGGGCGCTGGTGGTTTCAGCACGCCTAAGGGGAACCGCCAGGGGGTATATCGCGGGCCCGTTCGCGGCCAGTTTGTGGGGATGTCTCAGGCGGTTTGCCTGCTTCGGTGCCCAACCTCGTCTGCGTCTACAGCAGATTTCAAACATGTCTCAGGCGGGGCGCTGGCTTCAGCACCCCTAAGGGGAGCCGCCAGGGGGTATGTCACGGGCCCGTTCGCGGCCAGTTTGTGGGGATGCCTCAGGCGGTTTGCCTGTTTCGGTGCCCAGCATCGTCTGCGATTGCAGCAGATTTGGAGGATGTCGCAGTCGGGGCGCTGGTGGTTTCAGCACGCCTAAGGGGGACCGCCAGGGGGTATATCGCGGGCCCGTTCGCGGCCAAATTGTGGGGATGTCTCAGGCGGTTTGCCTGCTTCGGTGCCCAACCTCGTCTGCGTCTACAGCAGATTTCAAACATGTCTCAGGCGGGGCGCTGGCTTCAGCACCCCTAAGGGGAGCCGCCAGGGGGTATGTCACGGGCCCGTTCGCGGCCAGTTTGTGGGGATGCCTCAGGCGGTTTGCCTGTTTCGGTGCCCAGCATCGTCTGCGATTGCAGCAGATTTGGAGGATGTCGCAGTCGGGGCGCTGGTGGTTTCAGCACGCCTAAGGGGGACCGCCAGGGGGTATATCGCGGGCCCGTTCGCCGCCAAATTGTGGGGATGTCTCAGGCGGTTTGCCTGCTTCGGTGCCCAACATCGTCTGCGATTGCAGCAGATTTGGAGGATGTCACAGGCGGGGCGCTGGTTTCAGCACTCCTAAGGGGAGCCGCCAGGGGGCCCGTTCGCGGCCAGTTTGTGGGGATGTCTCAGGCGGTTTGCCTGTTTCGGTGCCCAACATCGTCTGCGATTACCGCAGATTTGGAGGATGTGTCAGTCGGGGCGCTGGTTTCAGACTTACTCATACCCAGACGTACACATACACAGACTTACTCATACACAGACTTACTCATACTCAGACTTATTCATACCCAGACGTACTCATACACAGACTTACTCATACTTAGACATACACATCATCAGACCTTCTCATAATCTGAGTTACTCAACGCACGGCAGATTTTGAGGATGCCTTAGGCGGGGCGCTGGCTTCAGCACCCCTAGGGGGGAACCGCCAGGGGGTATATCACGGGCCCGTTCGCGGCCAGATTGTGGGGATGTCTCAGGCGGTTTGCCTGTTTCGGTGCCCAACATCGTCTGCGTCCACAGCAGATTTCAAAGATGTCTCAGGCTCGTCGGGCCTGTCGCCCGCATGGGCGCGCTCTTATAGTCAGACGCTCACTACGGCATAAGATAAACATGAGATGCACATATGGGGAGCTCCACGCAGTGAGTAATTGTTGCTGTTCTGTTGGATACTAAACAAATATTATTGTTGGACCCCTTCCAGGCGCCCTGGCGCCCTCGCCGGGGCGCCGGCTATATTTCCATTGAAAATCAGGTTCACGCTCGAGCGGTTTTGGGGACCGCCCAAACTGGCCCCCCAACAACAACAACAACAACAGCAACAGCAACAGCAGCAGCAACAGCAACAGCAACAACAACAACAGCAACAGCAAGAGCCACAGCAACAGCAACAGCAACAACAACAACAACGCTCCCGCTCGAGACTTCCTTCTTTTTTGCTCAGGGCTGATGTTCTCGCTCGCCGCCGAAAGCCGCCGTCCTAACAAAACCAACGCTCCCGCTCGAGACTTCCTCCCGTTTTACCTTCGACTGGCGCGCTAGTCTTTCTCTCATCGGCGCCGCCCCCAGCAAAAACAATGGTCCCGCTCGAGGATCCCTCCCTTTATAACTCAAGGCGGTGCTCTTCCTCGCCGCCGAAAGCCGCCGCCCCGACAAAACCAGCGCTCCTGCCCGAGACTTCCTTCCGTTTTACGCTGGACTGGCGCCCTACTCTCTTTTGAATTGGCGCCGCTCCCAGCAAGAACAAAGTTCCCGCTCGAGGCTTACTCCCTTTTTCCTCGGGACGGTACTGTTCCTCGCCGCCGACAACCCCCGTCATGGCAAAACCACGGCTCCCGCTCGATGCTTCCTCCCTTCTTACTCAAGGCGGTGTTCCTCCTCGCCGCCGAAAACCGCCGTCCCGACAAAACCAGCGTTCCCGCCCAAGACTTCCTTCCGTTGTACGCTGGACTGGCGCCCTACTCTCTTTTGAATTGGCGCCGCTCCCAGCAAGAACAACGTTCCTGCTCGAGGTTTCGTCTCATTTTCCTCGGGACGGTACTGTTCCTCGCCGCCGACAGCCCCCGTCCCGACAAAACCACGGTTCCCGTTCGATGCTTCCCCCCTTCTTACTCAAGGCGGTTATCCCCCTCGCCGCCGAAAGCCGCCGTCCCAACAACACCAGCGCTCCCGCTCGAGACTTCGTTGGGTTCTACGATGGACTAGCGCCCTACTCTCTTCAGCATTGGCGCCGCTCCCAGCAACAACAGCAGCCATGCTCGAGACTTCCTCCATTTCTATTCAGGGCCAGGTCCTTGCCTCACCGCCGACAGCCCTCATCCCCACCGAGGCAATCCTGTCGTTCGATACTTCCTTGTGCTTTACCCTTCGCTGGGTTTCCACTGGCGGTCTCGCATCGGCGCAGCAAGGCGCGTCATGCGTTCCGAGGCGGGATCTGTTGAAATTCCTCGGAGGAGGTGTTTGCAAGACCTCATTGGGCGGGGTATCTTGGAATGGGAATAACGGCCCCTTCTATAGAACACGAGTCCACCATGATGTGGATGGTTATCATGATGGTCGCATATTTCGTCTGGAAACATCGCGCATGCGGGTAAAATGATTGTTGTTGTTGAACTCTCACTGTTGAAGAATAAGTATTGCTGACCCCCCCGGCTGGTGCATACGAATTTCTCTCAATCAAAATGTGCCCCTCGACGCTCGCACTCTGTTTTCTTTTATCCCGGAAAATCTTGAGGCTCAAACTGGGCCCCTGGCCCCCGGGATACAATAACAACGGTTTCCGCCCGAGACTTCCTCGCAATTTAGCCAAGACCCCCGCTCCCCGAGACGTCCTCGCATTTTATTCAGGAATCGCGCTGTCGCTTTGGACTTCCTTCCAGTTTATTCAGGAATCGTTCTTCTGGCGCTCTGGAGTCGCGCTCTCGCGCTCACGCTTAAGACTCCCTCACAGATTACCTCGGAATCGGGATCTCGCTGCCCTTCGTGGCCCCGTTGCAGCCCTCCGTGGCCCCCTCGCTGCCCTTCGTGGCCCTGTTGCAGCCCCTCGTGGCCTTCCCGCTGCCCGTCGTGGCCCCATTGCTGCCATCAGCGGCCCCTCGCTTTGTTTCGTGGTCCCGTTGCAGCCTTTCGTGGCCCCCTCGCTGCCCTTCGTGGCCCCGTCGCAGCCCTTCGTGGCCCCGTTGCAGCCCGTCGTGGCCCCCTCGCTGCCCTTCGTGGCCCCGTTGCATTGCTTCGTGGCCCCCTCGTTTTGTTTCGTGGCCTCCTATATGTATACCCTTCGTGGCCCCCGCTCGTTCGCGCCCGCGGTGGCCCCATATGCGTGCCCTTCGTGGCCCCGCTGTCGCCCTTCGTGGCCCCCTCGCTGCCCTTCGTGGCCCCGTTGCTGCCCTCAGTGGCCCCGTCCTTGCCCTCCGCGGCCCAGTATGCGTATGTCCTTCGTGGCCCCCGCTCGGTCGCACCCGTTGTGGCCCCATGTGCGTGCCCTTCGTGGCCCCGCTGTCGCCGTCTGTGCCCCCCTCACTGTCCTACGTGGCCCAGTTGCTACCCTCAGTGGCCTCATCGTTGCCTTCTGTAGCCCCACATTACCTGCCCTTCGTGGCCCCCCCTCGTTCGCGCTCTTCGTGGCCCCATACGCATTCCCTTCGTGTCCCCGCTGTCGCCCTTCGTGGCCTACTTCGTGTCCCTGTGGCCCTACTGTCGAACTCTCTCTCGCTCCCGCTTTCGCTCGTCGTCGTCGTCGCTGTCGTCGTCGTCGTCGCCGTCGTCGTCGGCGTCGCCGTCGTCGTCGTCGTCGTCGCCGTCGTCGGTCCTCTGTCCGTCCCTCTTGGGGTCGGGTCGACGGTCCGCGGCCGCCCCGCCGATCAGCGCTGCCGCTGGCCAGGCTGACGGTCCGCGACCGCCCCGCCGCTTGCCGGGGCCCGGCCTGCAGGGAAGAAAGGTATACCCCCCAAAAGGGACTCGATCGAAGACGAAGAGGGTGGGTATCGAGGGTTTGGGAAATATGCGTTATTGGACACTCGAGCAGATAAGGGCGACCCGTCTTAAAATGATTGTTGTTGTTGATGTTGTTGTTTTTGCTCTTTTCTTGAACTCTCACTACTGAATAACAATTATTGCTGATCCCCCCATCCAATGCACATTGTGTTTGTTCAATTGAAATGTCCCTCCCGGCGCTCGCACCCTGTTTTTATAAGGGAAAAGATTCCTCCTCAAACAGTGCCCCTGGCCTCTGGTTTACAACAACAGCACAGCAACATAAACAACAACAACAGCAACAACAACACAAACAAACAATAGCAACAACAACAACAACAGCAGCAACAACAACAACAACAACAACAACAACAACAACAGCAACAACAACAACAACAGCAACAGCAACAACAACAACAGCAGCAACATCAGCAGCAACAACGACAACAACAACAACAACAACAACGGCTCCCGCTTGATACTTCCTCGAAATTTAGTCCAGTCCCCCGCTCCCGCTTGAGACTTCCTCGCAATTTACCCGGGAATCGCGCTTCCGCCTGAGACGTCCTCGCAATTTGCTCAGGCGCCGCGCCCTTGCCATTCAGGAATCGCGCGTTCGCTGGGGACTTCTTCGAACTTACTTAGGAATCGCCCTCTCGCTGGAAACTTCCTGGCTAATCACGCAGAACTCACGAAGAAACGTCTACCCACCAAAAATAATATGATCAAACACGAAGAGGGCGGGTATTGAGGGTTCGGGACAAGCACGCTGAATGACTCTCGAGCACATAAGCGCGAACAATATCCGCCAGCCCCCTTGTGGGGCCACCGGGCTGTAGGGCTAAGGCTCGCAGTTTCCTGTACCAGTTGCAGCTTCCAGTTTTTCACTGCTGAAGTTCTGCTTCTTGCTGCTTACTGTTCCTTGTTGACTTCTTGCTGATTGCGGTTCCTTGTTGATGGACCGCGCGAGGGGGGGAGGCCCAAAACGGGCATTTTTACCACGCCCAAAACGTTTTCTCTGAATTGCTGGGGTAAGTAAAAATTGACACCGCTCACGCAGATCGGCGGGGTCAGGGTCCAAAAACATACGGGATGTGCGATATTTCTGAAATTCGGTGGCACCCCTCACGCAGATCCGCAGGGTCAGGGTCCAAAAACACATGGGATTTGCCACATGTGTGAAATTCGGTGGGACCCCTCACACAAATCGGCGGGGTCAGGGTCCAAAAACACATGGGATTTGCCATATTTCTCAAATTTGCTTGCACCCCTCACGCAGATCGGCGGGTCAGGGTCCACTTCTCTGTCTCGACCCTTCCAGTAAGCGAGCATCCTCGAGAGAGGCTTGGTCGGACTCTTCGGGGAGTTCTGCGACGCCAGCGGTTCGACTGGCTGGCGGGCAAAGGGCAGCGTCGAGTGCACGACAAAGGCCATCCCGACCGCACCGAGGACGGATGGTGGAGGACACATTGGATTTGCCACATTTCTGACATTCGGTGGCACCCCTCACGCAGATCGGCGGGGTCAGGGTGTAAAAACACAAAGGATTTGCCACGTTTCTAAAATTCGGGCCCCTCACGCAGGTCGGCGGGGTCAGGGTCCAAAACCATACGGGATGTGCCACATTTCTGAAATTCGGTGGCGTCCCCTACGCAGATCGGCAGTGTCAGGGTCCAAAAACATACGGGATGTACCACAATGCTGAAATTCGATGGCACCCCTCACGCAGATTCGTAGGGTCGGGGTCCGAAAACACACGGGATTTGCTACATTTCTGAAATTGGCGGCACCCCTCACGCAGATCCGTAGGGTCAGGGTCGAAAAACAAACAGGTCCCGACACTGCTTCACGGCGGCGCCCAGACCTCATGATTTAGCTTTTGCATCTCCCATTATCCGAGAGAGGGGGCCGGCGGCAGGGGGCGAAGCCCTTACGAATTTAAATATTGCTGTTGAACATTATTACTTCTAAAGAATAATTATTGTTGGGACCCCTGGTGCGCGACCCCCCTCCAAAACCTAGGCCGCAGCTACATTTTCATCATTTTTTCGCGAAAGCTTCAGAAAAGTGGATTATGTCCGGATCCGGTTGTTTTGTTCCCCCCCGCTTTCCCTTGCAAAAAACACTATAAAATGACATTTCTTGTTCTAATATAATCAAATTTCAAGAATCCCTTGCAAAAAATAAGGTAAAGTGGACATTCGCGCGCGCAAGACGAAATCCTTCCAAAAGCTTAGTGTTCGGAGCGATTTTAACATAAAAACATCAAAAAACCAATGGTTTTTCAACAAAAAAATGTCAAAATCTCATCCCGCGCGCTCTTGCGGATTCGTAGGAAACCCAACACTTTTTAAACATTTCTGTCAAACGGGCTTTTGCGAGCAACTTTTTCGAACTTCTGCGACAACGGTTGCGCACCTGCCAGGGCCATCATCCCTGTCAAATAATACCATGCGGGACAGATTCGTTTTTTCTTCGCGCGCGCACGCCGAAATCTCCAAAAACCATTGGGTTCTTAAGAATTTTACCACCGCGCATCATAAAATCACACGAATCGCACCGTAGGTCCTCGAAAAACAGCTGCACGACTTTTCAAAATTTCCACCCGCGCGCGCTGTCCGAATCCTAAAAAAAAACAATGGTTTCCCAACATTTATGTTACATGAGCTCGCGCGAGCTACTTTCGCACGCTCTTGCAACGGGGTTCGCGCGCCTGCCAGGGGCCATAATCCCTTGCGGTTGCGCCATAGGTTGCGCCCTCGGCCGCCGAGAATAAAACGCCCTCCTATTGGTTGCGCCATAGGTTGCGCCCTCGGCCGCCGAGAATAAAACGCTCCCCTACTGGTTGCGCCATAGGTTGCCCCAGGAGGCCTTCAAGAGGCCCCAAGAGCCCGCCGTGAGGACCCAATAAGCCCCCAAGAGGCCCCAAGATGCTTCCAAGAAGCCCCCCAAAGCTCAAGAGGACCCCAAGCGGCTCCAGGAGGCTTCCCCCCTACCCCAAGAGGACCCCAAGCGGCCCCAGGAAGCCTCCGACTGATCACTGTCACATCCGTAGCCATCTCGGATCAAGGTATCGCCTGTGTTCTTGGATGGGTCATGGCTTTGTCGGCGAAAGCCCTTGACGACCAGTATGGCCCAGAGCTGTCGCGGCCTCCCTTGGCTGACTGCGGCAGCCCGTATTATTTGCATCAGGCGCTCGTTGCAAAGGGTATCCAGGTCAGTCACCAGGCGTGCAAGCTTTGGTGGTGCAAGTATCGGGTTGTGCCTGGCACGGTCAGTATATCTAGCGCCACGGAGCTGGAGGAGCACCACGGCTCTGCCATCCGCCACCTGGGCATCGAGTATAATACAGCTTTTAAATTATGCGGGGCGCTCCGACAGTTGGATCCACCACTGTATGTGTCAAATAAGGTCGCAACGACGTGGTTACTGCAGTATTCTTCCAAAGAGACGCTTGTCAAAGTGCAGAACGCTGGCCATCTGGAGACCTGGTATGGAGAACGTATTCGCACAGACATGCCCGAGGGGACTACTGACGGGGCCGTCTTGAAGCAGTGGCTCCTGGGACATTTATCTGTATCTGCTGACGCCAGGGTATGTCAGAAGTGGCTCAGCACGGACTGGGGCGCCAAGGGAGCATTGAATACTGCCCAAGCTGTGGAGGAATGTATAGGCCAGCGTCTTCGACTCAATCAGTATCGGGAGAGCTTTGCCGACGAGGCCGCCGCGGAGGTCCTCTCGCAGATTCTCTCGGAGAGCGACCCTCCCGTCGCTGTCAGCGGTATGGTTTTGAGGCAATGGTACGTGAAGTATCACCCTGACTCCGGACCTTTGCAGTATGACACGGCTGACAAGCTCGACGCGGCACTTGGTGACCACATGCGCGCGGTATATCCAGGGCTGAAGTACCACACCTTGCATACCGTGTTGCGTATGCGACGGAAAGCTGTCTTGGTGTCCCGAGGAGTGTTGAGACAGTGGTGCGATGCGTATGCGTCGGTGAGCTCTTCAGTGCAGGCGGCGGCCTCATCCGCCCAGGCCGTCACCAAGCGTGTATTGAAGCGCCCGGCGGCACAGGTCGCAGGCGGTGTATTGAAACGGCCAGCCGCCGCCGGATCTGCCCGCGTGGCCAAACGGCCTGCCGCGGTCGACTGGGAGGAGCCCGTATCCAAGCAGCAGGCCACGGCAGCTTCTTCCTCCACAGATGTGGTTCGTATGACGCTGATGACGGTGGAGGCTCTAGAGGCGGCATGCGGCAAGCGGTATCGAGAGGAGGTCTCCGACCTGGGCCTTGGCCTCGACTACCGGAATATGCAGGTGCGTCTGAAGGCCTGGGGGTATGAGACGGGTCCGAATGTCTGTCGAGAGTGGTTTGGCAGGTATCGCCTCGGAGACGGTGCCAAACACGGCAATTCCGCCGTCTACGCGCTGTCGCGCAGGGACCTCCAGTACTGGCATCACGTAGAAGGCTTGAGGGGGCGAGCGCTGGTGGACAAGTATCGCGCGGAGACCGGGGTATTTGCCCATTGCGGGAATCTTCAGACGTGGCTGAAGGCGCCCTCTCAGCAGCTGGCACTACTGGAGAATGCTGAGGACATACATCGCCACGTATGCGGGGAGTTTGTCCTGGAGCAGCTGCAGAAGGGCGTCTCGGCCGAGGAGGTGAAAAAGCAGTTATTGGCGCAGTATCTCGTTGATTGCAGGACCACGCAGCGGCTCATAGCGTATCGTCGCTATCGCGAGCAGCGTGGCGAATACTGGACCAGCGACCACCTGGAGCAGCACGAGTGGGAGTTCTTGTATTCCTTCGTCTCTCTGGATAGCAAGCTCGGGCACACCCGGGGGGTTGCTCCCTCTCTGCGCGCCCGGGCCAGATCTGCTCTGGAGACTGTGCGTATATCCTTATGTGAGCGCTTGGGCGTGGCGGAAGAGTTGGTGCCTTTGCACAATCTTGCGGTATTTTTTGGAGAACACGAACGGCATGCCAGGTTGGCTCTCGAGTATCCGGATGCCTTCGTATACAAGGATGTGCTGCCAGGCCCTGTGTTGGAGGCCTACGAGAAGACCTTCCAGGGCCAGGTGCTGCCCAGGACTGCGCACGCGTGTATCTCCGACACAGAGCACGGCTGGTATGCGAGAGCTTGCAGCGTGGCGACAGCTGACCGTTGCATAGTATTCCCGAAAATGGCGGCG
Organism: Prorocentrum cordatum; assembly: GCA_963575745.1. Lineage (NCBI taxonomy): Eukaryota > Dinophyceae > Prorocentrales > Prorocentraceae > Prorocentrum > Prorocentrum cordatum. Next base: position 95,465 of record CAUYUJ010001237.1, read on the forward strand.
GACGCTTGTCTTGTTGCTGCGTATGCCATGTTGAAGTGCCAGGAGGTATTTCAGCGACAGTCTTGGTCCATGTCATTACTCACCAGTATCCAGGCCACCTACCATAAGCAGTATAATTTGACGGATTTTGCGTTCTGGGTGTGCTACGGGAGTTGGTCCGCTTGCGAGGCCTGCGGCTCGTTCTTCTTTAATGACGAGTATTTCTCGAATCGTGTATATCAGGACCGCAGCACGTCGGAGCAACCAGACATGCTGGCGGCGTATCGTCGGCAAGTACCGCACGACCCGGTGGTGCACGCCTGTGGCCAAGTTGGTATATCTTCGAGATGGTGGTATAAGCCAGGCATGTATACGCCTGTGGTTGCCACATGCCCTTGCTGTTCTGGCAAAGAGACCCCTCTCGAGAAGTTCAACCGGCGTATGCAGAACCACGGCAAGGCCCTCAAGGTAGCAAAGACGTCGGAGCTGTATAGGATCCCCTTGGCCACGAAGTCGGGCTACGAGGCAAAGGAGTGTATCAGCTGGCCTCGGTATTCCTTTGGGCAGTTTTCGCTGGACCACACCACTGGACCCTGTATGCACGAGATGACCGTGGACGAATGTCGTGCTCTGAGCATCGTCGTATTGAAGACCTCCGTGCAGCAGGAGCGGTATGGCGCCGCGCACCAGTTCAACTGGAAGAAGGTGGGGCTCTCGCGCGCGTATTTCAAGAAGGACCTGGTCTGCGAAGCGAGTCTGCCTACGGAGCGGTGCAAGGCTGCGTATCACTTCTTGAGGGAGCACAGCAAGTATTACCGCGTCTTCCTGACGGAACAGAGGATCCGCGCGGGCAGGGGCTCCCACCACGACGACGACGACGACGACGACGACGACGACGACGACGACGACGACGACGACGACGACGACGACGACGACGACGACGACGACGAGAACGACGGCGACGACGACGGCGACGATGACGACGACGACGACGACGACGACGACGACGACGACGACGACGACGACGATGACGACGAGATCGACGGCGACGTAGACGATCACGAGGTTGACCAACCAAAAAAAAAAAACAAAAAAAACAACAACAATAAAATAGCTTTCTGACGTCCCAGAGGATCCGTATCGAGAACCGCAGCTCCTTGAACCTGTCCTCCTACGACCTCTTTGTGGTCATGAAAGGTATCGAGTGTGCCATGTATCCCGTCTTGTACCCGACCACGGACTTCACAGATACGGGTATAATGGAGCACTACTATGCCGAGACCCAGGACAGCACGAACCGTGTGGTATCCATCGGCCTGTCTTGGACTCGGAAGGTGCTGTCCAGTGCCCGCGTATATGGCGAGCAGCGGGACCTGCCGTTCTTCCTGTACGAGAAGCACTTGGCGAACAAGTATTTCAATGCACAAGTCCGTGCCAAGAGCCTCGGCGTCACTGGGGATGTCATGTCTCGGGACTCGCAGGCGTCTACGGGGTATTGGGAGATTGTGCAAGACTCCCTCGCTGATCTTGTGCGTATCATGCTCGTGCGCTGCTACGACGAGAAGAATTATGAGGCCCTGTATCAACACTGCCGGAATCTTCGGGGACAGGTCTGGCTGTGCGCGTTTCCGAACTTGTTCATCACCATCGCGCCCGCGGAGTGGAAGTTCCCGAGGCCGTATTTCATGGAGCCGTACCTTCGCTGTATTTTTGCTGGTGCGTATATGATGTCACTTCATATGTACTACCTGGTTCGCTGTATCTGGCTGTTCCTGGCGAACCGCTGGGGCCACAAGTACTTCATCGTTTACGAGTGGTGTATGAAGACCGAGTACCAAGGCCGTGGCACCCCGCACTGGCACATCTGCGCGTGGGTTGTATGCTTTGGGCTGTTGCAGTATCTCCAGGGGCGCACCGGGACGGCTGTCGTGTCGGCATTCGTCAAGTTCCTCTCGCTTGTATTCTGCGCCGAGATAGATGTTCAGATAGGCAACGGCCGGCTCAACTACATTTCAGGGTATGTCGCGAAGGACCACGATGCCGTCGACGTCGGGCTCGGCGAGTATGTGCAGAAGAATGCGAACAGCTCCTGGCTGACCGCGTATCGCTTGCTCAGCAAGAGCAGCCCGTGCCTGCCGGAAGTGGCCATCCGTTTGGCGCAACTGTCGGAGTTTGAGCGGTCCTACTCTCATGTATTGCTGTATCCACCGCAGCCGGCAGCCATGGTGAATTACGACGGGCGGCAGGGTAACTTTTCCTCGAGGATGTATGGCTTTTACCTTCAGGAGAAGAGGGAGCAGCTGGTCGCAGGGGTTCCCGTATCGGACAGTTTCTTGGTATGGCACCGTGGCAGGGAGTATGATTCCTGCAACCACTGCGTGCATTTCCGTGGCGGCCGACATAATCAAAGGTATGAACCTACGCAAGTGGTCGCCTGCAGGTATTGGTACGAGCTGACGGACGGGTACTGGGGCCAGCATTCACTGACTATGCTGCCACATGTATACGCTTCACAATTACTCCCTCGGACGTTCAAACACCTGGACAGTATGAAGAATTTCGTGGGCATGATCGAGTATCTCATGTCCTGGAATTGGTCCGGCACTGTTGGTATCGTGGAGACGTCGTGTGATCTCAAATTCCACACTCAAGCGCTGCCGATGCGAGTGGGCGATGATGGCCAGATACTCACATTCGGCTCTGAGTATACTGCAGGAGAGCCCGTATTTGCCAATGACAGGGCAGCATTCGAGTATCTGCTCTCGCTGGCCCGACGCGATCTGCAATTTCGCGGTATGCGCGATGAGCGTGTCGGCTGCTTTGAGCAGAAGCAACACGCGAATTTTCTGCTGTATCAGCGTGTTGCTCGATGCAATAACGCGCCAGAGTATGAGTGCCTTCGGCAGGAGTGGGATACCTTGAACAGGCCGAAGTATCAGCAGCGCACGTGGAGCCCAGAGCAGGCTGATGCCATCGAGCGGGTCAAGAAGGCTGTATCGCTGGAGGACGAGGAGGAGAAGCAGAACAGCAAGCGTTTCTTGTATATCTCTGGACCGCCCGGCAGTGGGAAGACGGCAGTATTGTTGGAGCTGGCCATTTGGGCATGTGAGTCTCTTCAGGTTTTGATCGTGTGCCCCACCGGGTATCTCGTGCACCAGTACAAGTCCAAGCTGCCCGACAGACCTGGTATCGAGAATATCCGAGTGGACACGATACAAGGAGTCTTGAAGTATAAGAGGGCCGGCAAGGACGGCAAGGTCCGCTGGGCCCCACCCTCGGCTTTGAGAAGTATTGATTTGATTCTTTGCGATGAAGGGAGCCAGTATGAAGACCAGGAATGGATGCGGTTTTTCGCCTCGGTGCGGGAGCAGCCGCACAAACCCTTCACTGCTATCGTGGCCGATTTTAAGCAGTTGCAGCCAGTATTGAGCGGGGGCCAGTGCGAGCACTTCTGCAACCAAATGGACAAGGTCGACTTGAAGACCGTGTATCGCACCGCTGACAAGCAGCACTTGGTTTTCCTGAATCGTATACGTGAGGCTCAGCCAGATCGAGCGGTTTTGACTGAGTATTTTGGAGACCGCCACTGGCATCATGAGTGCTTGGAGGCCTGTGTTGAGCGCGGTATGGCGTTGGCGGCGGAGAAAGGGCATCCGTTTTCTTGGCTCACGTGTACGAACGCGGGCTCGGCGGAGGTATGCAGAGCGGCGCTGGCATTACTCGGCATTAGTGAGGCCGATCTGAAAAAGGGTGGGTATTGCGACCCGACCACGAAGTCCGACTTACGCATTCTGGCCAGACCTGGTATCGTCATTCGCCTGAGTCGGAACTTTGACAAACAGCGGGGCTTTGTGAATGGGGCGTTGGCCACGGTATGCGAGTCGCTTCGTGGACACTCAGTGTTTACAGCCAGGCTGGTGGGTACGGGCAACATGGTATTGGTGCACCCCATCGAGGAGAACGGAGAGGTATTCCTGCCTTGCTGCTACGGGTATGCGACCACGGTGCGTCGAGCGCAGGGCGCGGATCTCTTTCACGGCTGTGTATATTTCGAGCAGAAGAAGAGAGTGGCTACGAGAGGGTATGGCTACGTTGCCTGCAGTCGCTTCAAGTCTCGCGAGGGCTGCCATGTATTCGGCAAGCTCCGCCGCAGTGACTTCCTGCCGGCTGGGCCCGAGCAGGAGGGCGAGATTTTGGAGCGCGGGTATGACTCTGTATCGTCATCTGACGACGAGGGGAAAGGCATGGAGTATGCTCTTGCAGATCAAGGTGAGTATGACGCGGACCCTGTTGTATCCATGGACATGGGCAACAACCTCGTGGACTTCCTCGTGAGCACAGAGGATCCGGCAGATGTATCCAAGACTGAGTGCAAGCGTACCCTTGCAGACTTTGCTGCAGGTGCCAGTGCGGAGGCTGGCGATGCTCCAGTGTATGAGGAGATGGGCGTATGCAGTGAGCTTCCAGTGAGGGAAGAAGTGTGGGGCGAGAACGGCGAGCTGCTGGTATACGGCGGCACGGCGACGCCGGAGTGATCAATGTCGTATGGAGCTGGACGTCGACCAAAAAAATCAGGGCCCGCATGTATCATCTGCATCGAGCATCGTGGCGGCAACAACTTGCCCCAAAAATGTGACCACACGGTGTCTCTGTATCATGTCTGCCATACGCATCATGTGTAATACTGTATGAGTATCATGTGCAATGAGTAGTATTCTCAACAATTGCATGTGAGTCAGAATCTGCGCCCACAAATGTGACCCAATGTTGTTCCCATGTCTGGGATATCATTTGAAACATGTATGATTGCAACCACTCCATAGCATGTGAGCTAAAATTTGCCCCAAAAATGTGACCAACTTTTGGTTTTGTGTCTGTCCACATCTGCAACATGCATATACGTAGCGACCGGCATGTGAGGCAAAATTTGTACCCAAAGTGTGTGAGGCAGGAGTTGCCCCAAAAATGTGACCAATTTGTCTGCGTCATGTTTTTTTTTTTTTTCATGTATATTATTATCACTGCATGTGAAGCCTATTTGCCCCAAAAATGTGATGAACTTCTCTGTCTAACGGCTAACATACGTACCAGTTGCAATATGCACATACGCGCTCATTGCATGTGAGCCACAATTTGCCCCAACAATGTGACCAACCGCTCTGGCTAATGGTCAACATACGTATCCTGTGCAATATGTAATATGTAACCATAGCATGTGAGCCAAAAGTTGCCCCCAAAATGTGACTAACACTTGGTTTGTCTCGTATACTCCTCTGCAACATGTATGAGACGGGTCTGCATATCATGTGCACTGTGTATAAGATCTAACACTTCGAATTTGGATATCCATAGAAGAACAAATAGGACATCAATGAGGTCTCGGGGGCATCAAAAAATGTTCAGTATGCCTGGCTTTGTCGCATGTGCGGCGGCGGACTTCACTGTCTTGGGGCCACCACAGGCTTTCCTCGGGGTATCACAGGCTCTCTGGGGCCGGTCATTGGCCGTCTTCGGGCCCTCACACGCAGTCTGCGCTTCGCCGAGGGCTCTCCCCCAAAGTCCATGCCACCATCATCATCATCATCACCACCAGTCTACCACACCGTGTGCACTATGTGTTATACGTATCGGTTGATAGCTGCAGCCATTTACTCTCAAATTTGGCACGGCTGTTCCAGTTTGCCCACTCGGAAGTGTATTCCCTCCGGTTTCGTATGGCGCTCGACGGTTGCCCAGACTTCGCGCTGGCGTCCCAGTCTGGCACCGCGTCCCAGTCTGGCCCCGCGTCCCAGTCTGGTTCCGGGGAGAAGCCGACGGACCAGAAAAAGCGGGAGTGGCTGAGGGTATACGAGACGGCGCCCGCGCAGTTGCTCAACGTATACGGGCCTTCGAAGTTCGCGAAGCTGTCGGACAAGCAGGTATGGACACAGATGCAGGAGCCGCTGAAGAGTGGGGCCGTATGGATGTCGGAGATGTGCAGCAAGGAGCCGGAGCGGAGGGGTGTCGGTATCAACCGTTTCATTCACGCGATGAAGACCTTCTGCGAGTATCAAAACGATCCTGCGGTCAAGAAGAACAACGAGGCGGTATTGAAGCCGCAGCTGTATGAGGAGTTGTACAAAGAGATTGACTATATCCTGCCGGCCTTGCAGTATTGCCTGGCTCCGAAAAAGCAGTATGAGAAGAAGGGTGCTGCTCTCCTGCGTTCGAGCGGCACGGAGGAGCAAGTGCAGGCGACCGGGAGGACGCCAGCGGAGCTGGACAAGTATGCGAAGCAGCTGTATGACTGGCTCGACAAGACTAAACTTTCGCGAGTGCGTATGATGGCCAATTGGCAAAGTTGCGGGGGGTTGTCCTTTGTTGCTCAATGCCATCATCGGGCTACCACCTGCTTCAGGTATCACGGCAACAGCTTTCACGGAGCTGGTCCATCGCAGCACGAGGTATCACTTGAAGAGTTCCAGGCCGGTGTGAAGCTTCGCCATTCGTTGGGCCACAACGGTATTGACGTGGAGGCGGTGAGCGAGGTCCGCGCCGTCAACGATTTCGGGGATGCTTGAGGGCACGGTATGCCAGGCTACTTTTCCACAGTAGTGTCTCGGTTTCTTCGTGTATGCTCCGACGTCCCGGGCGGCACGTATGCCAGAGTAGTGCCAGATGAAGAGCGGGGAGTGGCAAAAAAAATGGCCGAAACATGTCACCTTCTGGTGTGTTGGTGTATGCTCCGACGTCCCGTGTGGCATAGCGGGCTGCCGCCGACGGCGACGGCGACGGCGACGGCGACGGCGACGGCGACGTCGACGGTGACGGAGACGGCGACGGAGACGGCGACGGCGAGGGTGATGGCGACGGCGGCGACGGCGACGGCGACGCCGACGGTAACGGAGCGTCGGCTTGCTTCGGCATCAGCTGCTTCAGCGTCGGCCTCAGCCTGCCTCAGCTTCAGCCTGCACCAGCCTCAGCCTCGGCCTCAGCCAGCCTGCTTCATCTGCACCCTCTGCCTCAGCCCCAGCCTGCCTCAGCCTTAGCCTCGGCCTCAGCCTCGGCCTCAGCCTGCCCCAGCCTCAGCCTCAGCCTGCCTCAGCCTCAGCCCAGCCCTGCCTCGGCCTCAGCCTCAGCCTTAGCCTCAGCCTGCCTCAGCCTCAGCCTGCCTCTGCTTCAGCCTCGGCCTCAGCGCAGCCCAAAATTTGCCCCCAAAATGTGACCAACTTTGGTCTCTGTCTCATGTCTATCATACGTCTCGTGTGCAATGCGTGTCATACATAACATGTGAATGTGTGGCAAAACTGGCCTCAAAAATGTGACCACCTCTTGTGTGTACGCGTTTCATGTCTACTTCTTCTGCAAGATGTATCATATATAATAACATGTGTCCCAAAATCTAACCCAAAACTGTGACCAATTGTTGTGCGTCTTCCATGTCTGTCCTACGCCTCATGTGCCATACGTATCCTCTACTACAACCTCAGCCTGCCTCAGCCTCAGCCCCAGCCTGCCTCAGCCTCAGCCTCAGCCTGCTTCAGCCTCAGCCTGCCTCAGCCTCAGCCAGCCTATGCCTCAGCCTCAGCCTCAGCCTCAGCCCAAAATTTGCCCCCAAAATGTGACCAACTTTGGTCTCTGTGTCATGTCTATCATACGTCTCGTGTGTAATAAGTATCATACACAACACGTGCATGTGTGGCAAAACTTGCCCCAAAAATGTGACCAACTCTTGTGCGCACGTGTTTCATATCTACTTTCGTAAGAAGCAGTGTGGCTGTGAGGCAAACTTTGCCCCAAACATAAAACCAACTTTTGTCTTCTGTCTCGCATACACACGTATCATGTGCAATTTGTATCCTACGTAAGAAGCAGTGTGACTGTGAGGCAACACTTGCCCCAAAAAATGTGACCAACTTTTGTCTTCTGTCCCTCATACGTATCATGTGCAACGTGTATCCTGCGTAAGAAGCAGTGTGGCTGTGAGGCAAAATCTCCAAAATTGATCAACTTCTGTGCCTCATGTTTCCCATACGTATCTTGGGCAATACGCATATCCACCGCATGTGAAGCACAATTTGCCCCAAAAATGTGACCAACTTCTCTGTGTCATGGTCAACATACATATCATTTGCAATATGCATGTGTGTAACCATAGTATGTGAGCCATTGCCCAAAACATGTGAGCAACTTTTGTTTGTCTGGTATACGCCTCTGCGACATGTGTTACACGGGTCTGCATACGTATCATGGGCACTGTGTATGAGAGCTACCATCTACATTGTTGGTTTCCAGAGAAAAACAAATAGGATATCAATGAGTTCTCGGGGTTACAAAAACTGTGATATCAGTATGCCTGGCTTTGTCGCATGTGCGGCGGCGGACTTCACAGGCCGTTACTGGCCGTCTTCGGGCCCTCACAGGCAGTCTGCGCCTCGCCGAGGGCACTCCCTGAAACCATCATCATTACCCTCCCACCATCATCACCACCACCATCATCATCACCTCCCTCATAGGCACTTTGGCTCAAGAGGGGGGTATTCTTGGCCACGTATAGCCTTGGCATGGAGTCCGCGGGGTATCTCTTCTTGCTGTCTTTCGTATTACTGCGTTTTACCAGAGGGCAGGCAGGAGTACCTGTCGTATGCGACTACATTTTGGATCAGTGGAGCGTATTCGTGCACGACTTCGATGCTTTCTGTTTAGGACTCGTCCGTCACTGCGACGCAGTATGCAAAGAAAAAGGGTGCTCGTATTTAGCCCATCGAGAAGGCTTGCATACTCAGTATTCCGGCTTGCACTTTATCCGTACACTTCGCAGGGTTCGTATACGACGGCGTCTTGTCGCATTTGCGGAGAAGTGGGCGCACTTAGCATCGGGGCTTCAGCGTCCCCGTGGCGACGGTATCCCCAGCGCGGACATCATGGCCATGGGGGACAGTATCCCGGACTACGTGGCCGTGGCCGTGCAGAAGAACAAGGTGAAGATGGCCGGTAAGTATAACAGCATGGACTGTATGAGGTGTTTTATGCACATGGTTGAGTATTGCATGGGCTTCACGCCTACGGAGTATACCGAGGAGCTGCATCAGTGGTTTCTGAAGCGGCAGTGTCGGAAGTGGGCACGCCATGCTGCTGCGGAGCTCGCGTATTTTGGCGTGGTTTCCTGCGACACAATGACCACAGCATTGGGTCGTATGAGGAAGGCTCTCAACAGCACGTCTCAAGTGAGCGTCGCGACCATGTATGTATTGTTCTGCGAGACGCGGCAGGCTATCAACAGGTATTCGTTGCATGGTGTTTGGTATCTCATTGACGCGTATGACAAGAGCAAGTCTGTGCGGGCAAACGTTTCGCGTGTCCGGCCTGGGCTAGTATCGACGCGTTGTCACACAATTCAGCTTTTGGAGGCGATCCGCAGCTGTGTGGGAGTATCGCTTGCTGTGCTGCGGACCTTGGGAGGTGGCGTATCAGACGGCGGACCTTGCGAGGTGGCGTATCAGCTCGGTCGCCGCCGTCTGTGTCCCAAGGTAGAATCTGACGGTATTCCAGAGCTCCGTGTGCTTGCGAGTTGTCTCAGCGTATTGACACAGAAGGTGCAGACGTATGCGAGGCAGCCTTCGCAGCAGTACCGCGGCTTGGTCAAGGCCGCCAAAGGTCTGGGTATCAAGTACGGGAAGTCGCATACGGTGAAGAAGCTCGCTCTGCTCGTGAAGCGAGGTATGCTGCAGCCTTCAGGCACCGGTGCGTGCAAACGGACGTACCAGGAGCTGGTATCCGCAGCGCACGCTCGCGGCGCCAGCGAGTATCAAAGAATTAAAGTGCAGGGAAGGTGGATCACCAGACGTGTATCCAAAGCCACGTTGGAAGCGCTGGTGGCTGAGCCCTAGGGGCGGTGCTCAGTTGTATAGGGCATTGTGGCAGACTTTGGGGTCAAGCAGAGCTGTATGAAAGAAGAGCCACCAGTAATGACATATACGTGCATCGAGAATCATGGGTATGGCAACGGCGACGGAGGCGGCGGCGGCGACGGCGAGGGTGACGGCGGCGACGGCGACGGCGACGGCGACGGCGACGGTGACGTATCGTCCTCAGCCTCAGCACCAGCCTGCCTCAGCGTCGGCCTCAGCCTGTCTCAGCCTCAGCCTGCATCAGCTCAGCGTGTCCCAGCCTCAGCCTGCTCCAGCTTCAGCTTCACCCTCAGCCTCGGCCTCAGCCTGCGTGAGCCTCTTTTGCTCTCATGTCTATCATACGTTTCATGTGCTATACGTATCATACATGACACGGGGATGTGTGTCAAAACGTGCCCCAGAAATGTGACCAACTCTGGTGTGTATGTGTCCCATGGCTAGCAGACGTATCATGTGCAATATGTATCATGTGCAACACGGCTCACGTGTAATATGTGCTCCGAGGGCTTTCCCACGGAATCGCCAGACCCATCTGGGGATCTTGGGAGGGCCTCCCAGGGCCCTGTGGTTACGTATTCTCTTTAGGCCTTCGGCCCCAGCCGCCAGAGCTCTCTGGGTATCTGGGGGGGTCCCAGGGCCCGATTGTCTTAGTGTCTGTGACCCGATTCCCAGGGGAAGTTTATGAGGGCGTCTGGGGGGTTCCCAGGGGAAGTCTATGAGGCCTGTGGATTCAAATGAAAAGATGAAGTGAGTATGTCTGCTCTGGCCGCATGTGCGGCGGCGGACTTCGTCTTGCCGACGGCGCTCGCATGAGTGTTCTGCGTGTACGGTCGTATGGACTTTGGCATTTGGGCACATGTATGCGGTTCGTTTCTGTTTGTACGTAGCGGTTTCTGCTCAAGTACTTGATATCGCGAGATCGTATTCACTTCCATATTGCCGGCCTTCCGTATGGCTTCCCAGATGGCCGGTCGGCTCGACCCCGTGACGGGCGAGTATTACCCAAGCGATGATGAAGTGCGCTACAGTATGGAGCGCTGGCACACGCCACCCAACGACGAGGCGTATGCGCGGCAATGGCTCAAGCAGTGTGGCTCGGAGAGGTGGTTCGCGTGCGGTATCTTCTTCCCTATTGTGTGGGAGGGTGTCAAGGGCGTATGCCTCGCCGTATCGAGCGGTATGTCCACGAGGCAGTCGAAGACGAACAACGACCCGAACTACCAGCACAGTATGGGGGGCATCCCCGAGCCGGATTGGGTTTACTTCGAGGCCTTCTTCTACGCGCACGCGGTATTCGGGAATTTCTCGGTATTCCAGGATGAGAGGCTTGGGAAGCCCATTGGCTTCCTTCTGCACGTATTCGACACGCTATGCACCGGGCGTGGTATCGTCGCCTGGAAAGCCAACCTCTTCGTCCACCCGGGCCAGTGGGTGTATAGCAGTATGCGGTATTTGCTCGGTCAGCTCGGTATTCCCATTCACGCGGAGATCGTATCCGGCCTCTCCTACAGGGCCCTCGCCACCTTGGACGTATTCATTGCGTATCACGCGGCCTTCATGGGTACGGACCCGCAGAAAATGGCCATTTGGAACGTATCCCCTGAGGTCGGCCCAGAGATAAAGTATCCGCGTCAAGACCAGTGGTGGTGGTTGCCCGTATGGCGGTCTTTTGGTCAGAGCGACGAGTATCCGAACATGCTCGATTACCCGGCCTTGCCGCCGCAGGTGCCGTGCGAGCAGCACTGCCGTATCATTGGCCAGCGCAGGCAGGCAAATCATTGGCCAGGCGCACGGGTATCAGCCAGGCCCGCACCTGCATCAGCCACGTGTACGCAGACGTCGCAGTCGAGTCGCCTTATATGCTTCGTGCGTCACTGGACCTGTTTGCGAAAGCAGGAGAAAGTATGAGCAATGCATGCGTCATCCTTGGGACTGTATAACAGCAGAAACAGACAACATTGCATCGCAGACGGACAGCCATCGGGACAACCATCGGGACAACCATCGGGACAACCATTTGGACAAGCATCGGGAAAACGATCGGGACAACCATAACCATCAGGACAACCATCGGGGCAACCATCGAGACAACCATCGGGACAACGATACCTTCTCTCTTGTGTCCTCCCACATCCCTCAGGAAGTTGCCCTAAAGATGTGACCGACTCCTCTCTCTCATTCTCTATGTCTCTCGCTCTTTCTCTGCTTCATATCTATCATATGAACACATCTACTTGTGTAATCGCCTTCCCAGGAAATTGCCCCAAAAATGTGACCAACTATCTTGGCAGTGCGTACCATCTCACGTGTACCGTGTACCACATCTTCTCAGGTTGCCTCACACATGTGACGAATCTCTTTCTATCTCTCTCTCCTCTGGCTCTCTGTCTTGCTCTCTCTCTCTCTCTCTCTGTCTCTCTGTCTTGCTCTCTCTCTCTCTGTCTTGCTCTCTCTATGTCATGCGCAACGAATGCACGATGCGGGGCACATGCGGGGCCCAAACAAGTGATCAACCTCTGCGGGTGTGTCCTCCACGCCAGTGTAGTATCCACGATCGTCCGCGCGCCACGAAGTGAAGTGCCCTGACGTCATAGGGCGGGAAGCTGGGTGTGGGTGGTTCCCTAGAGTCGCGTGGATGTTTGGTAGAGCTTGCATTGCCCCCCCACGAAGTGGGGGTATTGGCTGGCGTCGCATGATAACCCTGGCACTGGGGAGAACACTGAGCGTTCGGGTAAAATGATTGTTGTTGTTGTTGTTGTTGTTGTTGGTTGTCGTCGTCCCACCCGCGACCCACCCTCGACCCACCCCGCGACCCACCCCGCGACCCACACTGCGACCCAACCCGCGACCCACCGGCGACCCAATCCGCGACCCACCCGCGCGCAATCTGCCGACGTCCCCACCGCCCCTTCACTCTTACCCGCATCTGCGGGGTGCTACGTATAGCTCTCCCTCTCTCTGCTCATTGATTGTCCCTTTTTTCCAATCTCTCTCTCACACTCTCTCGCTCTCTCCCTCCCCCCGCGCCCGCTCCCACTCGTCGGGGGCGACCAAGAAGGGGGGGTCCAAGAGGGGGGGATGCAAATCATCACCGGCGGCATGTGCGGCCCAAGAGGGGGGGGGTGGGAACGTAATGAAACAAGAAGCGGCGCCGTGAACTCTGAGGCAATATCCTGGCCCAGGCCATAACATCCACGCCACAATATCGTGGCCCACGCCCCCCTCTTGGCCGCCCCCGAGCTCGGCCTCAGAGGGCCCGAGGCCTCAGCAGTTCCCGGGCCCCAGCCGGCCTCTTGTCGCGTGCTCCCCTTCTTCGACGACGGGCCCTCCGACCGCACTCGCACGCGTGGCAGCTGCGGTGTCGCGGCACGGCACGCCGAGCACCTGTCGTGCCACGGTGGGCAGATTTCCCATCACCACCACCACCATAGGTAGGAGAGGAATAGGCGGAGCGTAGCCGAAGGAGTCCCACGTCCCACACTACACATATCTGCACTGCCCTCCCTGCCTCTCCCCTTGCGAGAGCACGCAGCACGGGCCTTCGCGATGGCATACTTCACCTGCCTGGGGGCCTGAAAGGGAGGCCTGCTCCTCGGCAGAAATTACCTTGATCGCAGCATAGTTGCGAGGCATGTCGTAATCCACGACTTGGAAAAGGGTGAGGTGGAGCGGGGACGAGGCATCATCGGAGCGAGGGGAACGAGGGGGGAGAGGAGTCGACTCCGACGGCGCTGGAGTTTGATGCCCGCATGCATACAAGGCCTGCTCTTCGGCAGTGATTACCCTGACCCCACTAGGGTCGCGGGGCATCTCATAATCAATGAAATGAAATTCGATGAGCTCGACCTCTCGACCGAGTCCGAGCAAAGAGGGGGGATCATGAGGGATCGGAGAGAGAGGTGGCTGAGGCGACACCAGCAAAGGGAGACCTATTGCTTCAGAGCCCTTAGCCTCACTCACGGGGTCCTCCTCCTCGACGTCTCGGCGGGCCGCCTCGATGGACTCACGAAGGGTGGGACGACGAAGAAGTGCCAGCTGCCGACGTCCACGAAGAGGGAGCCTCAGAGCGAGCTGCGCAGCCGGGACGAGCTCCAGCGCCCTCGTGTATGTTGGTGGGGAGCTGTGCCGTGCTGCCATCAGCCGATAGTGGTGGTAGCAAGCGATGAGAGCGGCAGGAGTCGGTCCCAAAAGCCCGAGTCGATGCCGAATCTCGCCTGGAAGATCTTCCCGAAGAGTGAGGGCACCGAAGTGTAGGCACCGATGGCACTCCGTCAGATAATGTCGCATAGTATCGGGGCCGCCACAACCATAGATACACCATGCCTTACGTTGCATACGTCGGTGAGTGATCCAACCCCCTAGGTACGACCTCACACATATGAAAGCCCAAGATGCGGGCATTAGCTGCAATTGACTGATGATCGATGGCCAGCACACATCCCGAATACCAAAGTGCTTCTGCACGCGGGCGGAGAGCAGCTCAAGAAGTCTGTCAGGGAAGACTGCACGCTGGAAGATGTCGGTGAAGGCCGCCTGCCACTTGGGTGCTCGGGAACGTGGCATTCCTTGTCCCTCAGCTGGCTCCGCAACTCGACGGGCGAGGCTCCATGGGAGCGGACAAGGATTGGGTTCAGCTCGGAAGAACTCGATCACCTCTGCGGGGACGGACGAGTCGCCGCCTTCCCATAGACTCAATGCCATTCGCCCTCCCTCTTTCAGCACTTGGGACGATGGGAAGCCCTTCGCTGCCTCCTCCAAGCGGCAAGCAAAAGGTGGTGCCATCCAGAAGCTCGGGGCCAAGACGTCACTGGCAGCTTGGGAGAACGTGCCATATTCCCAGAGGAGATCACGATGTCGCTGCAGCTGCTCGCGCCATGTCGAACATGTGACCAGAGCAGCTCGAAGCCGTGCGGCAGCAGCAACGCAGAAGACAGAGCTGAACTTCGGGCCGTTCACTGTGCTTAGCGCGAAGCAGTCACCAGTCCGAAGCATACTAGCGGGTGTGCGCATGATGCGAGCCAGCAGAAAGCGCTGCTGTTGCCCAACCCTCCAAGGAAGAGGAACCAGCTGGGCCACGTACGACAGCGTGGGAGCAGCTCTCTGACGATAAAGAGCGGCAGCCGTGGAGAGAGCTGCACCCTGCGAGGAAATTGCGGTAGCACGAGTGGCATGCTTGAGAACAGGAGTCGACCGTTGACTATCATCGGTGGCTCCAGGCCCAATCTGAAATCCAAGATATGTACACGCTGAAACAATCGCGAAATCTGCCCAGGCGGGGTCGGCCCCCACAAGTTGGTGTCGAAGTAGGGTACCGTGTTCAGGCATAGACGGGTCACGAAGAGGAATCACATTGCATTTTGCAGGCTTAAGTCGTAGCTGAGCAAACCTCGAAGCATGTCGAAATACTCGAGCCAAGCGTGGATACGCTCTGTTATGGAAGAGGACTGCCCCAAGATCATCCGCACATGCACGAACGACACCCAGGAGACGCCCACGTGCAACCAGACAGTGTTCTAAGTCTAGAAGGAACGGGTTGCTCGCGATGACATAGAGCGAACCACTCAACGGACAGCCCTGAAGCACCCCTGAGTTCATGTGGTATAGGTACGTCGGAGAGTCGCCGGCGAAGTAGCATGGAGTGCAGTGGTAGAGGGAGCGAAGAGCACGGACCAGAGGGGCAGGAATACGGAGTCGGGCGAGACATTGGAATAGCCACTCCTGGGATACCGACGGGAAGGCCTGGGCAAAGTCAAACGCGATCAACGACGGTGCTTGGGAGGACGCCGCAGACATAATACTGGCCGATCGAGCGTAGAGGTCCAGATCGACGATATTATCCAGAAAATTTCGCCTCCGAATAAAGCCCCTTTGGGATGGAGCCCCAATCTTCTGCGTCACCCAGCTCATAGTCTGGTTCAGCACACTGCACACCACTTTATTCGAGGAGTTCTTGAGTCCGAGCGGGCGGGTATCACCAGGGGCCCGTACAACACCACCATCGTCGGGATCATGGGAAGGGGCCTTGGGGTCCTTAGGGAGGAAGACGGCCAGCAACGCAGTGAAATTGGAGGGCATGTAATTCCCAAGAGCAATCCAGCGAAGAACTTCGAGAAGGACCCTCGACCCCGTAGAACTTCGAGAAGGACCCTCGACCCCGAGGTAGGAGAGGAATAGGAGGAGGAGGAGGAGGAGGAGGAGGAGGAGGAGGAGGAGGAGGGGGAAGAGGAGGAGGAGGATCTCCCCATTCTCCCTTCTCCCCTGTCCTGCCAATTGTAGTGGTGGTGGGATGTTGGCCCATCATGCCAAGCACTGTTGCCTGGCATGATTCGCTTCGACTGCTGTGGAGGGTAGCTTTTCTTCAAGGGTTGTTACGCAGAGGGCCAGTCAGCGAAGTACTGCGGACGCGTATGAGAACCATCCACCATGCCGCAAACATCGATCTCCGCATCATGGGGCGCATGCATGGCTCAACTGTGTCACGGCATACTTGTCCCGCCGCGTCGTTCGCTGCCCCTCGCCGCTGCTGCCACTCCTCCAGCCTCAGGCGAGCCTGCAATGCAGAAGGATCGAGGGAGAACGACAGGCGATAGGGGAGCATCGGCTCAGTGGGGAGCAGGGGGAGAGACATCGACCTGGAATCGGTGATGCGCTGCCGATGGATCGGCGATAGGCTCCCGGCAACGAAGCCGCTCGTCTCTAGGCAGAGAGGGCCATCGGGCCCCTTTCCGCGATGAGTGGTCGATCGGCGTCGCTGCCCCCCCCCCCTTTCGGGACAAAGCTCGGCTCCACGGCGGCCGTTCGGGACGATCTGCGCACCCTGGGAACGCTCTCTGCGAGGCGCAGCTGCTGGAGAGCATCACGAAGCTGGAAGGTCGCCGAGAGCCGACGAAGACGCCAGGAAGCCTGGAGCCTCGAGCCCGTCCCTGGCGTTGCCCCCGAGCAGGGGGATGGCTCTGGTCCTTCGTGACCTGGATCACCACCTTCCCGTGCAGCACGCTGCCCGCGGCCACGGTGCACGCCTGCGCGTCCAGGGGCGTGGCCTTCGTGATCTCCTCGATCTCCTGCCAAGGCCAGGGAGAAAGACTTGGCTTCGTCCTGCGCGCCCTCAGGAGGCAGGCTCCCCCGCGGCGGGTGGCCACTGCAAAGACTGAAGCATCCTTCCTGAAGTGTTCCACTAGTCTCGAGTTGACCCCCTATCCCCAGAAGGTGTACACCCAGAGGGGATAGCAGTCTTACGAATGCAGCCTCAAAGCTCACAGAACCCTTGAGATGAGCATCGAGATCCGCCGATGGAAATCATTAAGTTCTTAGCCAATATCGCGCACGGCGGGACGCCAAGTTATTGGCTCGAGCTCTAACTTAATAACTCCGCATGTGAAACGGGCGTGGCTGGGGGGTGGGGTTAGGAAAAGCTCGAGCTTGAACTGAGAATACCGCGTGTAAGACGGGAGTGGTTTGGAAACGTTAAGGAAGGGTGTGGAGCCCACATCGCCCTCTTTCGTTTCGACGACCAATGAACATATGGTTTTTCATGTGTAGTTGTTGTTGCGCTGCATTGTGTTTTGCGCTGCAGCTTGGCTGCTGGAAATTGAGCTTCGGATTCGGCGTGTGAGACGGGAACGGTTTGGAGAGGTTCAGGGAGGGGGTGAAGCCCACGTCGCCCTTGGCCCGACGACCGGAAGGCATGTCCTTTGCATTGCATGTTGGTTGTTGCGTTGCCGCGTTTTGCGCTACAGTTTGGCAGATCGAGCTTCTGCTGAGGATTCCGCGTGTGAGACCGGAACGGCTTGTGGAAATTCAGGGACGGTGTGCAGGTCATGTCACCCTCGTTCCGGCGAAAGCAACTTGTTGGCAAACATGTGTGTTCTTGCGAACCGCATTTTCTTGCGCTGCAACTTGGCTGCTCGAGCGTGAGCTGATGCTTCCGCGTGTGAGACGGAACTGGCTAGAAAGGTTCAGGGAGGGTGTGGAGCCCACGTTGCCGATTTTTTTAAACGACCAGGAAACAATCGTTTCTCATGTGCAAATATGGTGTGCTTGCATTGTTTCCCCAGACCTCCTGTGTTGGGTTCTCATTTTGAACAGAGCACTATACGACCCACTCATTCACTTTCTCCTGCCCCCTCCTCCTGCCTCCTGCTGCGCTGCTCCCTGGGTGGCTGTGAACTGCACCATGAGACCTCGCCGTCCCTGGGGCTGTCGTGGGCTCCTGGGAGGCCTAGCAGAATGTCGTCCTACGCAGACCACCATGGGACCTCGCCGTCCCTGGGGGCTGCGATCTTCGCAAATTTGTCCACTTTTGTAGGCTCTTGGGAAGCCGAGCAGAATGACACCTTACGCAGCCCACGGTGAGACCTCGCCGTCCCTGGAGGGATACGATCTGCGAAACTGTCGCCGTTGTCGTGGGTTCCTTGGAGGCCCAATCGAGCGACGTTTTACGCAGACCTTCATGAGACCTCGACGTCTTTGGGGCACTGCGATCAGTGAAGCCGTCGGCACTTCCGTGGGTTTCCAGGAGGCCCAGCAGAGCGACATCTTACGCAGACCACAATTGCGACCTCGCCGTCCCTGGAGCTCCGCGATCTGTGAAGCCGTCGCCACTTTCGTGGGCTCCTGGGAGGCCCAACGGGGGGACGTCTTACGCAGGCTTCCATGAAACCTCGCCTTCCCCGGGGGGAAGGGGGATTTGCGAAACCGTCGCCAAGGTCGTGGGGGCGGCTCAGCAAAGTGACGGTTTACGCAAGCCACGATGAAACCTCGCCGCCCCGTGCGGGCTGCGATCTGCGAAACCGTTGCCACTTTCGTGGGCTCCAAAAAAGCTAAGCCCACTAACGTTTTCCGCACACCACCATGAAACATCGCCTTCCCTGGGGGGTGAAATTTGCGACACTGTCGCAATTTACGCAGGGCCCACGAGAGCCAAGCATGGTTGACGTCTGCCGCATGCCACGATATGACCTCGCGGTCCCTGGGGGTGTGCGATTTGCGAAACTGTCGCCACTGTCGCGGGCTCCTGGGAGGCCCAGCAGAGCGACGTCTTACGCAGACCACCATGAGACCTCGCCGTGCCTGGGGCACTGCGATCTGCAGAACTGTCGCCACTGTCGTGGGCTCCCAGCAGGCCAAGCAGAGTGACGTCTCACGCAGACTACCACACCGTGAGACCTCGCCGCCCCTGGGGAGGGGGAGAGGGGGGGGGGGGGGGGCGATCTGCAAAACTGTCGCCACTTTCGTGGGCTCCTGGGAGGCTCCAGGGAGGCTCGTCTTCATCGAGCCGCAGGCGTGCGCCCCAATCGATTTCCGCCAGCAAAAGGTCATGCGGAGGAGGCGGGAGGGAGGGAGGGAGGGAGGGAGAGGGAGGGAGGGAGGGAGGGAGGGAGGGAGGGGGAGGGAGGAGGAGGAGGAGGAGGAGGAGGAGGAGGAGGAGGAGGACAGGCTTGAAGATCTCCCGCGCTAGAGTGCTCACGCCAACGGCTCGCCAGGGCCGGACCGTGCACGAGGGCGCCATCGCCGACGCTGGGTATAAGGACGTCGACGACTTGAACCCCGCTTGGTTGCACAACTACATCCCTCGGGGTCGGTGCCCGTTGATGTAGTGGGGGCGAGGGAAGAGGAGGACAAGGAGGGCTCCCTCTCTGTTTTCTGCGGTGGTGTCGCCGCTGCTGCCGCCCTGGCCGCTGCTCAGTGGCGCAGCGGCGCAGCGGCAAGGTCTCTGTCATGGGTTCCGAAGCGACGACGTCTGACAACCGCATCATCATCATCATCCTCTCCCCAGGCGTGTACCTGTTGCTGCGGGGGCCGCTGGCGGACCTGGCCGCTCGCCTCGGGACTTCCAGCGCCCGCGCGGAGAACTGCAGAGAACAGACCGCGAAGATGGCGCACTCGCTCGGCCTGGCCAGCTTTCTGCGCGTTTGAAGGGAGGACGGCAGCAAGCGGGTTCTGCTCGCAACTTTGGCGGTACCGTCGGCGACGCTTGCAACGAGCGAGTACCAGTCAAGTATGAAAGGGCGCGCGCCCACATGGCGCGCAGCGCTGCCCCTCCATTCAACATGCGGCGCTATTTCATCACACGGCGCAGGGCGCTGAAGCGGCACGGGGCGCATTGCGCTGCCCCGAATCACCCGTTCCCCACCCCCTCCTCAGGCGCCAGTCGCCCGTTGCGGCACCACGGGCGAACCCAGAAGATATAGCGCATGGCGCTGGGGCACTCGACAATCTTTCTTCCCCTTCGTTCTCCATCCTCCTTGTCCTCCCTTCCCTCTTCCTGCCTTCTCCCTCTTCTCCACTCCCGTCCCCACTCTATGTTGCGCAGGTGTGGCGAGTGGCCCGACATGGGTTTCGCGTTGCCGAATTCTACATATCCCGCACATGTTATCATGCAGAAGAAATCACACACATAGTCGCCTCACGTGTAGAAGGGGTTGGGCACGTCTCGGAAATTGTTTCGCTGCAACTTGGCTACTAGTGGAAAAGACACTGCCCCGCATCCTCCTCCCCCTCATCAGCGATTTCGGTACACCACTCACACGTTTCGTGGCTTCATAAAGAACTCCACGGATAACCCCAGAGGCAGCGTTCGCATATGAGTGTCACGCCCGTTGCGGCACACACACACACACACACACCTCACACGCTTCGTTTGATAGGGAGCTCCGCCGAAGGCCCCAAAGGGAGCGTTCGCCCGTGGGCGTCATGCCCGTTTCGGGACACCCCTCGCACGCTTCGTGGCCCCAGAGGAAGCATTCGCACGCGGGCGTCACGCCCGCTTAGGGGGCACCCCTCGTACGCTTCATGGCCCCACAAGGAGCTCCACCGAAGGCCCCAGAGAGAGCGTTCGCATGAGTACGGGACGCCCGTTTCGGGAAACTCCTCAGACGCCTCTTGGCCCCACAAGGAGCTCCACCGAAAACCCCAAAGCGAGCGTTCGCATGTGGGCGTCACGCCCGTTTCGGCACGCCCCTCCCGCGCTTCGTGGCCTCACAGGGAGCTCCGCCGAAGGCCTCAGTAGCACGGTCCGCATGAGGTCTCCACCCCCCAGCCCCCATTTCGGCATGCCTCTCGCGCGTTTCGTGCCCTCCCATCGGAGACCATCCTCACAGCTTGCGGCATTCACGACTGAATACTGTTGGACCCTTCGCCAGGGCAATTTTTGGGGGCAGTTTGGCTGCTCGAGCTTGAGCTGGTGAGTCCGCGTGCGGGACGAGAATGGTTGGAAGAGGTTCAGGGAGGGTGTGAAGCCCACGCCGCCCTCGACCCGAAGAAAGCAAGTTTATGAAGAGGTCCAGGAAGCGTGACGCCCACGCCGCCCTCGACCCAACCAGAAAGCATGCTTCGTGTTGCACTGCATTGTTTGCTGGCTGCGTTGGCCAGTGCCTTTTGGCCGGTGTCTATACGGCTGGTGCCAGATGGCTGGCACCCTCCCACCCGATGAGATAACGGCGGCTGTTCTTCTTGTGTACGCCCGGCAGACCCTCTACCCCAACGGGTGTGATGCTTTATGTCTCCCAGACCCTCTACCTCACAAACCGTCTGAACCGTCTGGGGCAGCTTACAGCCTCCTCTTCCTCCCACGCATGGGCCTGCCTCCCCTGCGCCGTCATCGTCGTCAGACGCGCTCTCCTTCCTCGCTTCGCCCCCCTCCCCCAAAATGCTGCTGGCTTCAATATTCCAAATCCCTGATTAATCGACCCCCCCCTAAAAAACCGGACCCCCCTCCGAATGCGACCCAATATTCTGGACCCCCCTCCTCGACGGGGCGCCTTAATAAACCCGCCCCCCGAAGCTCAACTCCAAAGAAAACGCCCTAATAAACCGGACCCCCCAGTTACAAAAAAGGCGCCTTCAAAAACTGGACCCGGGGGGCCGATTCATAAGAGATTTGGAGTAAGCTGCTAGTTCATCGCATGGTCACACGCACGCCAGTAGGTCACGGCCAGTTCACGATGGCTCTGCGCACGTCTAAGGCTCTATCTGGGCCCTCGCAGACCCCGCAAAGGACGCGCGAGGGGCTCTTGATGGGCTCGTCGGGGCCCCCCCGGACGTCCCCAGGCGGCCCCGCGATGCCCCCGAGAGGTCCACAGAGCGAGATGCGGCCGCACCTCGCACTCGAGCGCTGTTTGACGCGAATGCGTGGGCCGTGCAGGGCTCTCCTGGTGCCTTCATTGGGCTGTCCACGCCCGCCTGATGAGGGCTCGCAGGGGCTCATTGAGGGCCCCACGCAGGTCCCCAGGCGGCCCCTGTAAGGCCTCCACGAGGTCCGCAGAGCGAGATGCAGCCGCACCTCGCTCTCGAACACGACTCGAAGCGATCATGGGGCCGTGCAGGGCTCTCTGGGCCCCCATCGGACCCCCCAGGACGTCTGAGGGGGCTCGTGCGGGGGGGCTCGTACGAAGACGCATGAACCGAATACGATGGAAAAGACGAGAGAGGAGGCACATGGCATCAGCAGCTATTTGAGCTCTTGTCCCCCAAAGCTGGAACATAATAACTGTTCGCTTCAAGCGGGTTATGATAAGGATAGGGATACGCGTCAGGAGGGTAAGTGTTGCTGCTTTCGGACCACTTGGTCCGACGAGGCGGCGGATGAAAGGAATGAAGATGGGGACCGACCGCATCCGGGGATGATGGTGAGGAGGAGAAGAGAAATGGGGAGAGGGGGGAGGGAGGGAAGGAGGAAGGAATATATATATATATATAGAGAGAGAGAGAATAGAGAGAGAGAGAGAGGATGCATCGAGCAACACATTGATGAAGCGGGACACAATGAGCAGGGAGGAAAACAGTTAGTTGGGGGTGTAATGGGGGGATGGAGCAAGCAGACCAGGCAGTGAAGGGGATGAAGAGATGAGGGGTGGGGACGAAGGGTAAGGAGGGGATATTCAGGAAGGAGGCAGCGGGGATGGAGAAATGGGGAGGCAGCGAGGAGGAGGGAGGGTCGGAGAGGTGTGAAACTGGAAACCCCGGGGCGAGAGGGAAAGGCGCAGCCCAAACCGCCACACCGTCACACGGTCGACCCTGGATTCTGCTCCCTGACTCGACCCAGGGCGAGGCCAGGCTGGGGAGCTTTCCTGCCCCCCCCCCTCCTTCCCGACGACTGCGCGGACCAGGCCTGGTGCCCCTGGTGGTCCTCTCGTGATGCGCGCCGCCGAGGCGAGGCGAGGCGAGGCGCGCGCGACCACCGGCTGGCGGCTGGCGGGGCCCGGAGGGCTGGCGCGAGCGAACCAGGGCCCACAGTAGTTAGTCGCTGGAGTAGGCGAGTGCCAGAAGACAGTGTCTCTGGCAAGCTCTGGCCCATTGGTCGTAACGTCCCCGGCGGTGCTGCAGTGCATTGGGCTGCGGGATGTCGCCGCTCCAGCGTGTGCTGCGCGCCGCCGGGGAAGTGGGAAACGAGGAGGAGAGGAGGAGGAAGAAGAGGAGGAGCAGGAGGAGGATGAGAGGGAGGAGGAGAAGAAGGAGGAGGAGGAAGAGGAGGAGGAGGAGGAGGAGAAGTAGGGAGTAGGAGCAGGAGGAGAAAGAGGAGGAGGAGGAGGGAGGAGGAGGAGAAAGGATGAGAGGAGGAAGGAGAAAGGAGGAGGAAAGGAGGAGGAGGATGAGGAGGAGGAGGAGGAGGAGGAGGAGGAGGAGGAGCAGGAGGAGGAGGAGGAGGGAGGAGGGAGGGGCGAGAGGCCCCTCGGGACGACACCCGGGGGCCTCGCCCACCAGAGCGGATCGCGGGGCGGCCCCCCGCCTCCCCCGGGGGCACAAAAGGGGAGCCGCAGTTCGGAGGGCAAAACATGGGGAACAGACAAATGCCGATACAGTCATCGGCCTGACATAAGGAACGATAAAGAAGGAATGAAGCTCCGGTCCTCCTCTCCAGAGGGGGGGTCCCAGGGGGGAGTCCTTTTCCTCCTCCTTCTCCTCCTCCTCCGTCTCCTCCTCCTCCTCCTCCTCCTTATCTCCTCCTCCTCCTCCTCCTCCTCCTCCTCCTCCTCCTCCTCCTCCTCCTCCTCCTCCTCCTCCTCCTCCTGGTCGTCGTCGATGTCTTTCAGGGTCGGCGGCACCGACCGTCAGGCCTTCACAAGAAGGAACGAAGCCCCTTTTCTCCAAGGAATTACGCTCAAGGAACGATGAATAATACATAATGCATAAAGAACGAAAAGTAACGCATGCAAGCATCAAGAACGACCGAGCCCCTTCTGAAAAATAAATTCTCCTTATCCAAGCCGCTCACTGTACCGCTGCTCCCCAGCCCTCTCCCCGGGTGCTCTCCGAGGCGGGCAGCGGTACGCAGCACCCCGCAATTGCGGATAAGAGTGAGGGGGCGGGCGCGGGCGACGCGGGCGTCGAGCCGGCGGACCGTGGCCCTCACCTTCCCTTTCGTTGCCGCCCTCCTCCTCCTCCTCTTCCTCCTCCTCCTCCTCCTCCTCTTCCTCCTCCTCCTCCTCTTCCTCGTCCGCATCCTCGTCCTCATCGTCGTCGTCGTGCTCTGGCAAGTTCAGCGCGGGAGGGATCGCTGGTGGGCTACCCGGAACGAATGCACAAACAGCCCGCCGCAGGCGCCGAATTTTTTGGCTTGTTCAGTGAACGTAGTTTGGGTCGCGGGTGGGTCGCGGGCTCTCCACCTCACCTCCACCTGGAATTTATTCAAAAACAGCCCGCCGCAGGCGCCGAAAATTTTGATTTGTACACTGAACGCGGTTTGGGTTGCAGGTTCTCCATCTGGACCTACTGCAAAAGAAACAGGCCGCAAGCGCCGAATTTTGACTTGTTCAGTGAACGTAGTTTGGGTCGCGGGTGGATCGCGGGCTCTCCACCTCCACCGGGAACGAATTCAAAACAGCCCGCCGCAGGCGCCGAAAATTTTGATTTGTACACTGAACGCGGTTTGGGTCGCAGGTTCTCCATCTGGAACTACTGCAAAAGAAACAGGCCGCAAGCGCCGAATTTTGACTTGTTCAGTGAACGTAGTTTGGGTCGCGGGTGGGTCGCGGGCTCTCCACCTCCACCGAGAAAGAATTCAAAAACAGCCCGCCGCAGGCGCCGAAACTTTTGATTTGTACACTGAACGCGGTTTGGGTCGCGGGTGGGTCGCACGTTCTCCACCTGGAACGAATGCAAAAGAAGCCCACCGCAAGCGCCGAAAATTTTGGGTGGGTCGCGGGGTGGGTCGCGGATGGGTCGCGGCTGGGTCGCGGTGGGTCGCGGGTGGGTCGCAGGTGGGTCGCAGGTTCTCCACCTGGAACGAATGCGAAAGAAACCCGCCGCAGGCGCCGAAAATTTTGGGTGGGTCGCGGGGTGGGTCGCGGGTGGGTCGCGGTGGGTCGCGGGTGGGGGTGGGTCGCGGGGGGGGGGGCGCGGGGTGGGTCGCGGGTGGATCGCGGGTGGGTCGCGGGTGGGTCGCGGGCGGGTCGCGGGGTGGGTCGCGGGCGAATCGCAGGGTGGTTCGCGGGTGGGTCGCGGGGTGGGTCGCGGTTGGGTCGCGGGGCTGGTCGCAGGTGGGTCGCGGGGTGGGTCGCGGGTGGTTCGCGGGTGGGTCGCGGGGTGGGTCGCGGTTGGGTCGCGGGGCGGGTCGAGGGTGGGACGACAGCAACAAACAACAAACAACCAACAACAAGCAACAAAAACAAAAACAAAAACACAAACAACAACAACAACAACAGCAACAACAACAACAACAACAACAACAACAACAACAACAACAACAACAACAACAACAATTACTAGCACGTGGGGACACTCCGTTCTCACCAGTGCCAGGGTTTTCATAGGAGGCGGGCAATACCCCCACTTTGTGGGGGGGCCGGTTCAAGCTCTACCAAATTTCCAAACGACTCTTCGCCACCACCCACACCCAGCTTCCCGCCCTATGACGTTCGGACACTTCACTTCGTGGCATGCGGACGACCGTGGCTACTATTCAGGGCCCCGCGGCCGACGACGACGGCGTGCGCGCGCGAAGAAAAAACGAATGTGTCCCGCATGGTATTATTTGACAGGGATGATGGCCCTGGCAGGTGCGCAACCGTTGTCGCAGAAGTTCGAAAAAGTTGCTCGCAAAAGCCCGTTTGACAGAAATGTTTAAAAAGTGTTGGGTTTCCTACGAATCCGCAAGAGCGCGCGGGATGAGATTTTGACATTTTTTTGTTGAAAAACCATTGGTTTTTTGATGTTTTTATGTTAAAATCGCTCCGAACACTAAGCTTTTGGAAGGATTTCGTCTTGCGCGCGCGAATGTCCACTTTACCTTATTTTTTGCAAGGGATTCTTGAAATTTGATTATATTAGAACAAGAAATGTCATTTTATACTGTTTTTTGCAAGGGAAAACGGATTACAACAAAACAACCGGATCTGGATCACATCGTTTTACCTGAGGCTTCCTCACGAAAATGATGAAAACGTGGCTGCGGCCTAGGCGCGGCGGGGGGGGCGCGGGGGGGGGCCCCAACAATAATTATTCTTTAGAATTAATAATGTTCAACAACAACAACAACAACAACAACAACAACAACAACAACAACAACAACAACAACAACACCAACACCAACACCAACAACAACAACAACAACAACACCACCACCACCACCACCACCACCACCACCAACAACAACAACGACAACAACAACAACGACAACAACAACAACAACAACAACAACAACAACAACACCAACAACAACAACAACAACAAAAGAACAACACCACCACCACCAACAACAACAACAACATAACAACCGCGCGTGAGTGCCCGATGGTCCCGGACCTCGTTCCCCGCGTTTTTCCCTAAGGCGGAACCGCGCGTCTGTGCCCCATTGGCCGGTTCGGACCCGCCCCCAGCAACCAGCAACCAGCAACCAGCAACCTGGGGTTCCGTTCCCTGCTCCGCTGGCGAATTTGTGAACTCATCCTCCATGCCATGTCGCCGTGTCTGCACCAGCGAAGCTCTGGAATCTACGGGGTCCTGGCGGATCCTTAGGGGTGGACCCAGCTTTAATAGAAAGTACTGGTGGACCCAGCTCTACTACAATCCTATTAGTGGTGGATACACCTCTACTACAATCCTATTAGTGGTGGATCCACCTCTGCTAGAATCCTGTTAGTGGTGGATCCACCTCTACTACAATCCTCTTGATGGTGGATCCAGCTCTGATGGAATCCTATCAGTGGTGGATCCAGCTCTGGTGGAAGCCTATAACTGGTTGATCCAGCTCTGATAGAATCCTATTAGTGGTGGGTCCAGCTCTGAATAAATCCTATTAGCGGTGGATCCAGCTGTACTAGGGTCCTATTAGTGGTGAGTCCAGCTCTGATGAGATCCTATTAGAACTGAATCCAGCTCTGATAGAATCCGATTAGGAGTGGATCCACCTGTGATAGAATCCGATTAGGAGTGGATCCAGCGGTGATAAAATCCGATGGGTGGATCGAAATGAAGTTTCGGTGGAAGTCCCTGTTGGACCAGGGCCACGATCCTCGAGAGGGGTGTGCCGAAATGAAGCTGGGGTGGAACTCCCTGTGGTGCCAAGGCCACGATCCTCGAGAGGGGTGTGCCGAAATCAAGTTTCGGTGGAACTCCCTGTAGGGCTAGGGCCACGATCCTCGAGAGGTGTGTGCCGAAATGAAGCATCGGTGCAGCTCCCTGTGGGGCCAGGCAGCTCCCTGTGTGGCCAGGGGCACGATCCTCAAGATGGGTGTGACGAAATGAAGGTTCGGTGGTGTTCCTTGTGGGGCCAGGGCCAAGATCCTCGAGAGTGGTGTGCCGAAATGAAGCTTCGGTGGAGCTCCCTGTGGGGCGAGGGCCACGATCCTCGAGAGGGGTGCGCTGAAATGAAGTTTCGTTGGGGCTCCCTGTGGGGCCAGGGCCACGATCCTCGAGAGGCGTCCGCCGAAATGAAACATCGGTGGAGCTCCCTGTGGGGCCAGGGCCACGATCCTCGATAGATGCGTGCTAGAATCATGCTTCGTTGGGGCTCCGTGGCGTCAGGGCCACGATCCTCGAGAGGGGTGTGCCGAAATGAAACTTCGGATGAACTCCCTGTGGTGCCAGGGCCACGATCCTCAAGAGGGGTGTGCCGAAATGTCGTTTCGCTGGAGCTCCCTGTGGGGCCAGGGCCACGATCCTCGAGAGGTGTGTTCCGAAATGAAGCTTCGGTGGAGCTCCCTGTGGGGCCAGGGCCACGATCCTCGAAAGGTGTGTGCCGAAAGAAAGCTTCGGCGGAGCTCCCTGCGGAGCCATGGCCGCGATCCGCGATAGGGGGGTGCCGAAATGAAGCTTCGGTGGAGCTCCTTGTGGGGCCAGGGCCACGATCCTCGAGAGGGGTGTGCCGAAATGAAGCTTCGTTGGGGCTCCCTGCGGGGCCAGGGCCACGATCCTCAAGAGGGGTGTGCCGAAATGTCGTTTCGCTGGAGCTCCCTGTGGGGCCAGGGCCACGATCCTCGATAGGTGTGTTCCGAAATGAAGCTTCGGTGGAGCTCCCTGTGGGGCCAGGGCCACGATCCTCGAAAGGTGTGTGCCGAAAGAAAGCTTCGGCGGAGCTCCCTGCGGAGCCATGGCCGCGATCCGCGATAGGGGGGTGCCGAAATGAAGCTTCGGTGGAGCTCCTTGTGGGGCCAGGGCCACGATCCTCGAGAGAGGTGTTCCGAAATGTAGCTTCGTTGGGGCTCCCTGTGGGGCCAGGGCCACGATCCTCGAGAGGGGTGTCCCGAAATGAAGCTTCGGCGAAGCTCCCTGTGGGGCCAAGGCCACGATCCTCGAGAGGGGTGTGCCGAAATGAAACATCGGTTGAGCTCCATGTGAGGCCAGGGCCACGATCCTTGAGAGGGGTGTCCCGAAATCGGGCTTCGGTGGAGCTCCCTGTGGGCCCAGGGCCACGATCCTCGATAGATGCGTGCTAGAATGAAGCTTCGGAGGAGCTCCCTGTGGCGCCAGGGCCACGATCCTCGAGAGGGGAGTGCCGAAATGAAGCTTCGGTGGAGCTACATGTCAGACCAGGGCCGCGATCCTCGAGAGAGGTGTTCCGAAATGTAGCTTCGCTGGAGCTCCCTGTTGGGCCAGGGCCACGATCCTCGAGAGGGGTGTGCCGAAATGAAGCTTCGGTGGAGCTCCCTGTGGGGCCAGGGCCAAGATCCTCAGGAAGGGTGTGCCGGAATGAAACTTCGGATGAACTCCCTGTGGTGCCAGGGCCGCGATCCTCAAGAGGGGTGTGCCGAAATGTTGTTTCGCTGGAGCTCCTTGTGGGGCCAGGGCCACGATCCTCGAGAGGTGTGTTCCGAAATGAAGCTTCGGAGGAGCTCCCTGTGGGGCCAGGGCCACGATCCTCGAAATGGGTGTGCCGAAATAGAGCTTCGGCGGAGCTCCCTGCGGAGCCATGGCCGCGATCCGCGATAGGGGTGTGCCGAAATTAAGTTTCGGTGGAGCTCCTTGTGGGGCCAAGGCCGCGATCCTCGAGAGGGGTGTGCCGAAATGAAGCTCCGGTGGAGCGCCCTGTGGGGCCAAAGCAAAAATCTTGTGGGGAGGTCCACCGAAATGAAGCTTCGGTGGGCCTCCCTAAGGGATTGTTGTTGATTGCTGGTTGCTTGGGGGGGGGCCCGGGGCCCCAACCCCCGGTTGTTACAAACAACAACAACAACAACAACAACAACAACAACAACACCACCACCACCACCACCAACAACAACAACAACAACAACAACAATAACAATCCGCATCGCGGAATTCCACTTCAGCCACGCACCCAGGGACAGTGAATGACCGTTCGGTTCAGCCCCCTCGCTCTGATAACGGGGCTGGGCCGAGGAGCCGGGGGGCGGGCTGCGGGGACAGCAGGCGACCACAACCACATCGAGGACAGGAGGAGGAAGAGGGAGGAGGAGGAGGAGGAGGAGGAGGAGGAGGAGGAGGAGGAGGACGAGGAGGAGGAGGAGGAGGAGGAGGACGAGGAGGAGGAGGAGGAGGAGGAGGAGGAGGACACCCCCTGGGGGATGTCTTGCGCATGCCAAGAGCTGCCGGAACACCGCAGCCATCCTCGCACTGCTCGTGGTCGACGTGGCGTCCCAAGACGGCCTCATCGACCACAACCACAACCCCGGTGCTCATGTCGAGGTCGGTGGGTTCTCCCCCGAGTCTGAAGGGGCCCCAAGACACACAAATAAATACACACAAATAAAATGATTCCCCATATTTTCCCATATTTTCTGGGTTTTTGTCTTCCCCTCCACTTCCCATATTTTCCCATATTTTCTGGGGGATCGCCGATTAATTGTGTCTGTGTGTTTTTTTCCCTCCTGAAGCCACAACCCCAGTGCTCATGTCGAGGTCGGTGGGTTCTCCCCCGAGTCGTCCTCCCGGAAAATCCACTTAATTGCGATCGTGGTTTTTAGTTGTGCCCAGGAGGGGGCGCACATCGACCACCACCACAACCCTGGTGCTCGTGTTGAGATCGGCGGGTTCTCCCCCGAGGGGCCCTCCCTAAAGATCCGCTGAATTTTGGTCGTGTTATTTTTGGTTGTGCCCAGCGAAAGCGCCGCCGCGTCCTGCGTGGCCTCCAGCAGCATGCTGCCGGCGCTGCCGGACACCAGCACGAAGCGGTGGGGGGTGAGCACCTGGTCCCGGCCGCGGCCTCTCGTCCGCCGCGGCCTCCGTGCCCACTCCCGGGAGGAGGGAGGGGTCTCTAGTCTTAGATCGGGGATATGCAAGCGGATTTTGGATGAAAAATCAGAAATAATCAAAACACAAATGAAATAATAGTGAAACATGCTCCAAAAAAGTTCCCAGACTTTTTTGTTGACAATTTTTGAATACTCCTCCTGTAGAAGGACATGCCCGACTTACGTCTAGTCTGTGAAGACAATCGCCACGGATGTACAGTCAAAACGTGTATTGAGGGCGCTCGTGGATATGTAGCGGGGGCTCCCCTGCCACCACCGTGTCATTGTTGAGATACACTGTCAATGCCTCGCTCTCCTGGGCGTTTGCTGTGTTCCTGCTAGTTGATATTTGCCACGTGTGCGGAGCTACACTGTCAATGCCGCGCGTTCCTGTGGCGTTGCTGCGTTCCTGCTCGCAACGCACACAGCCAGAGGCGGCGGAGAGCTTCAGAGATCCACCTACAAAAAATATTGAGGACGGGTGGCAAGGACGCATGAACCTCGAAGGCCGAAATGCGGATTTCTTGGGCGGCGGGCGACCAGCGGCACAGGACGGGCCGCAGAGGCAAGGACACAAGCAGACGAGCGCGTTCCATTACTCGCAAGATAACTACTCGCAAATGGCCTGGATCCGCCGCGGGGGATCTACGATAAATCTCATCAGAAGCAAACGTATGCTGTTCGGACGCTTGCGAGTAGGCACTTTGCGAGTAGTGCAACGCGCTCGGTGAACAAGGGTGCCCTAGATGAAGGCGCGCGTTCTTACTAGGCGCGTTGACTGTATCCTCTCGACCCTGGTGCCCGCCGTCGTGTGGCTCGATCGCTGTAGACGTCGCAGGGCAGCCTTCGTGGCGCGAGCGCAGCAGGAGCAGGAGGAGCGGAATGACATGGAGTGGATCAGTCGCGAAACGGTCGAGGGGGAGGAGGCATGAACGATTGAAAGTCGGTGCCGGGCCTGGATCAGCTGATTCGGCATCCCCCAGGCCGCCCCGACTCGCCCTCCGGCCTTTGCCTTCATCCCCAAAAGGAACTCTCACTTCATCATTGCCACTGTAAAAAATGTCAGCCGGAGCGTAAGCATATCCACATCTATGTTGTATACGGCGCGTAATGTCATAGACATCGAATATGTTTTAACGATCCCAGGTTGTATCTCAGATGTCTTAGTGGCTTCCGCAACTGCGGCTCTACACTGCGACTGCGTCGAGATAGCTAGAATGAACTAGTACAGGTAAAGCGTACCAGGTAAGGAGCATGGAGGTACAAAGGGCAAGCGCGGGGGGGGATGCCGAGAAAGAGGGGGAGGAGGATGGAGTAGAGGGGAGCGAGGAGGAAAGAGGGGCAAGGTGGAACCAATTGTCTAATCCGAGCGAGCGTGCCCTCGCAAGGGCAAGGCTTTAGCGATCCATGGATTTGGCACGCGGTCGCCAAAATGCGGCCGGTGCCGCCTCGCTCGGCGGCGGAACTCCGCGATTTCCCATGGAAACAGGACCTGTCAATCCACGCCCCCTTGATCCATGTTTGCTATCGCCTGAGTTGTACCACCGTGGCAGACGTGTCAGAGGCGACACTTTGAACCACGAGCTCGTCTGACCCTACTCCCACTGCCTGGCTCCGTCCCCGATCCGTCGGCCCCTTCCGCCCACCCCAACCCCCTCCGAAGGGTTTCTCCGAAGGGCTTAGGCGACCCGTCCTCCTCCTCCTCCTCCTCCTCCTCCTCCTCCTCCTCCTCTTCCTCCTCCTCCTACTCCCTCCTGCTGCTCGTCCTCCTCCTCTCCTCCTCCTCTCCTCCCTCCTCCCCCTCCTCCTCCTCCTCCTCCTTCTCCTCCTCCTCCTCCTCCATCTCCTCCTCCCCCGCCCCCTCCTCTTCCTCCTCTTCCTCCTCCTCCTCCTCCTCCTCCGCCTCCTCCTCCTCCTCCTGCCCGGGTCGCCTACGGCCCCGCGGGAAACCGTGCACCCCGCCGCCCTTCCGTCGTCCCCCCCGCTGCTGCGCTGGCGAAGCCAACGCAGAATACTCGGGGAGACGTAAGACCCGGTTACGGGGGACTCGGAAATCCCCGACGAGGTCGTCAAAAAAATGACGAGGCCGAGCCTGCATTTTGACGAGGCCTCCCGCTGCAGAAATCCCACGAAACTCCTCCTCGTCAAAATCCGAGGCGCGGTCGTCAAGAAACGGTGGCGAACCCGAGTCCCGGCAAACCCGGGTCTTACGCTCCCCCGAAATACACCTTCCTCCCGTCCAGCTGGCGGATGGAGCCCCGGTTCTCCTGTTGTTGTCCCGTGGCTGTCCCGCAATTCTCCGCGGATTGACCGATGGCTATCACGATGGCTGTTTTCCCGACGTCTTTTGCGGTAGCTGTCCCGACGGTTGTCCCGGTAATGTGTCTCGCTGGTTGTCCCGATGGTTGTCCTGATTGTTGTCCCGGCGGACGTCCCGATGGCAGATTGATTGACTGATCGTAGGATCAAACGATGGAAAGTGAGTCCGAAAGAAATATAGATCGCCGTCGACAGTGATATCGCAAGATAGACTATCATACCACTGCACATATGTGTATCCATAAAGTGGTATCCATAGGCAGACCGTGGGATCGAATGTCGATGCATAGTGGCATAGGCAAGTACATAAAACCTGAGATCGATACACCTGTGCATATACAGATGAATCCATAGGCAGATACTGATATCAAGCGATCGGCGAACCGATGGAGGTTGTCCCGATGGTTGTCCCGACTGCTATCCCGATGGTTGTCCAGACAATATACTGGTGACTTGATCTTGAGCTCGCCAGGTCGTGAGGCCGATTGACACATATACCGACACATCTATGTCTATGTGTATATATACATACATACCGAATGTGTATGTCTTAATGTATATACATATGCGTTTGTATCCAAACTTCGAATGCATGACAATCGCCGTACCAATATGTTCCTCGGTTTGGACGGCTATGGCGCGCGGTTGTTTGTGATTCCCGAGGTCAGACCTACGGGGACATGTCAGGAGGCCTCTCAAAGCCTCTTGGGGGCCTTTGGGGGAGCCGTTGGAGGCCTCTGCCGGGCCTCTTGGGGCCTCTTGGCGGTCTCGGGGGTCCCTTTGGGGCGGAAGGCTTGAAATATCAGTTCGAGTTCCCCCTCTTGGACTCCTCTGGGGGCCCTCTGAGGGCCCCATTGGACCGTCTTGCGCGATTATTTTGTCATCGTGGGGCCCTCTTGGGCGTCTCGGGGCCCTCTTGGGGGCCTCTTGGGCTGTCTTGGGCTGATCTGGGAAGCCTCTTGCGCCGTCTTGATCGCCGTGAAAGCCGAAACATCACGTATGCTAAACATGTATGGAACTCTGCCTCTTACAGCTTTCGTGAGGGCTCTTGGAGGTTTCTTGGAGCGTTTTGGAGGCCCCTTGGGCCGTCTGGAGGCCATCTGGAGCGTCGTGGACACATCGCTCGGGGCCGTCTGAAAAAGGCCTCCTGGAGCCCCCTTGGCCCGTCTGGGGAGCCCTCTTGGGGCACTCTGGGGCAGCCTTGGACCCTACAGGGGCGCCCCGGACGCAGCCAGCCCGCTGGGCCGAAATCAAGTTATATCCATTTCCTATATACATGTGCGCGCTGTAGTTGTACAGCTGGATAATGCGATCGATATACTGGCAGAGGGCAGATGGACAACCACATTGTGGGGGCGATGAGTGGATCATGTTATCGATACGTACATGTAAATGTAAATATAGGCACAGGCATACAAGACTACAGTGGCGTTTCGCGCCATGCACCTTGCCCAGGGTCCAGGACGCTTCCCCGAAAAAGACATGTGTGATCGCTTGCTTCAGCGGAGGGGGTCTCGAGGTCTGGACGCTCCCAATTGGAGGAAGTAGGGAGCAAGCTTCCCCCGTCTCTTCATCCGCCGCCTCTTGGAGTGCATCCTTATCAGTTCCTTCCTCATTGTCATGTTCCTTCGCTGCCAATGCCCTCGCTCTCCTTCTCCGTTGCTTCCGCTCCTCCTTAGAGAAAGCAGGGAGCGCCCGAACGCGTTCGTAGAGAACTCAAGTGATTCCCATGACACGCCGACGAACTTGCAGCAGTTTAAATCGGGCATGTCCCCCTACAGGGGGATTGTGGACGACAAATAAAAAACAAGTAGCCAAAACGTAAAGAAAAATCCTCAAACGTTGTCGAAAATAGTCCCAAAACTGTTCTTTGACTATTTTTGAAGGTTCTCCTGTAGTAGAGGGACAGGCCCGACTTAGCAGTAGCTCCGAGCAGGCTCGATGGGAGGGCCCTTTGGTTGGTGGGCGTTTCCCGGAACCTCTGCAGGCTGCCAGGGCGCCTTTGGGGGGGCCTTCGTAAGCACTTTGGGACCACCTTCCTGCCAACTATGGGAGCGTCTTGGGTTCGGTCGGGCATGTCCTCCTACATGAGGATTTTCGATGAAAAATAAAACACAATTCGACATACGCGAAAATTGTCAAAAATAGTCGGAACATCGCCTCCATAGTATTTGTTTTGCCTATTTTTGAACTTTCCTCCTGTAGAGGGACAGGCCCGACTCAAGTCTTAGGGCGCTCTGGGGCTCTCTTGGGGCCACATGGGCTCATGTCGGAGCCCCCTGTTGACTCTCCAGACACCCGTCTGGGTGAGTTGATCCGGGTGACCCCAAAGGGGGTCCAGCTGAAAGGGGGTGGTGCAATAGATTTGGGGCAATTGTATTGCAAGTATTTCGCCAGCGAAGTGTATTGCATTGTGTTGGAAGTAATGTATATTGCACGCGAAAATCCAGCAATACATTTGCGCCCGGGAATGTATTGCACGCCCCAACTGTATTGCAACCCCACAAATCTATTGCACCGCATGTACTGCACCACCTCATTGTCGCTGGACCCCCTTTGGGGTCAACCCGAGTTGAAGACTGTGGGGGCTCCAGACACCGTCGTGGGGCGATTTTTGGCGTTTGTGGCCATTTCGACGGCCATGTGCGCGCTGCGGGGGGCCGACAAGGGGCCCTCAAAATCGCAGATAAGAGGCGTGTTGGAGAAATCGGGGCGTCACTGGGGGAGTCTCTCGGAAGCTAGTCTGTGGCCTTCGAAGAGGCGTCCAGAAGGCCCTGGGTACCTCTCCAGGGTATTTTGAAGGCCCGCTTCGAGCCTCCCATGGGCACCTTGGAGCGTCGTATGGTTTTTTCGGGACATCCCGTGGTGAGCCCAGGGCCGAGGCGGAAGCCTCGCAATGCGAGCTCGGGCTTGTTGGTGTGAAAGCTCCGGAGGCGCACCTGCTAGAAGTGCACGCCGTCCCGCAGCAGCGGGGGTCTCCTGGGTGGGTGTCGTGGGAGCGCTGCTGAGCCGTCCGAGACGCCTCGTGAGCCGCCCGGCACTCCTGGAGTTGGACGCTTAGACATGGGCACCAGCACCAGCACCAGGGGTCGCCTCCACGGGAGGAAGACGATCCTGGACTTCGGCGTTGGTGGTGATCCTTCGGCCGCCTATAGGAAGCCCGAATATTAATTACCACCATCGCCGAGATCGGGATCTTCTTCCCTCGGTGGATGCACACCCCCGATATTGCTGTTGGTGTCAATCTCCACAGAGGAAAAAGAACTATGCACATGCACCGATTCTGGCCAGGCCCATCCTGAGCCCAGGATCGGTGCATACGCCCTCCTACCTTGGCCAGGAAGGCATATGCACCGATCCTGGGTCAAGGATGGGCCTTGCCAGGATCGGTGCATGTGCATAGTTCCCTTCGCCCGATCTCCAGGCCTGCGATGGAGGCCGTCTTGGGGGCGACGCGGGGCCCTCCCGGAGGCCGCCTCGACGACGGCCTGGGCGCCGCGCAGGCGGGCCGGCCCCCGAGGAGCTCGCGCGGGTCCCCCGGAAGCCTCGTCCGGTCGTGGCCTCCGGGCCCCCAGGGCCCAGTCCTCGGTGGCTTCTTTGTGCTATATAAATATATATGTATATATATAATTATATATATAGATAAATAAATAAATGTATTATCCAATCAGTGCTTGCACTGAAAGGTTGGCGAAAGTTTCCGCCGATTTGGCGAACATTTGGCGAAACATTCCCGCCGATGTTGGTGGCAGGCTGGATTCCCGGGTTCCCAGGTTCCCGGTTCCGGTTTCCGGGCCGACTTCGGAGGGCGAGGTTCCTGGGTTCCCAGTCGAGCTTCTTATCGATCGGTCTCACCATCAATATCATTACCGACTTCTCGATCGATCTCACCATCGATCTCACAATCGATCTCACTATCATTCTCACAAGCGATCTCGCGATCGATCTCACTATCGATCTGATTGAATCGATGTCACTCTCGGTCTCACGATCGACCTTACAATCGTCCTCACTATCGAACCCACGATCGATCTCAATATCGATCTCACAATCGATCTCAAAATCCATACGACTAATTTTCAAATCATCCGCTGTATATATATATATATATATATATATGTATATATATATATATATATATATATTTATATACGTACATATTCCCCAAGCACTGCTTGCACTGATTGGGGTTCTAGCGGAAGTTGACAGATTTGGCGACAATTCCCCGCCGATTTTGGTAGCAAGCTGGGTTCCCGGGTTCCCGGTTCTGGGATCCCGGGTTCCCAGTTAATGGTTCCGGGCTGATTTCGGTGGGTTCTGGGTTCCCGGGTTTTCGGGTTCACGGTCGATCTCCTTATCGATCTCGTTATCCATACCATTTCAAACCATCCACTGATTAGGGCTTCTCCCTGGTGTGCTACCATTTGTATATATATATAGAGCAAGAAAAGAGGCATGGCTAGACATGTAGACAGGTAGATGCATAGATAGTGAGATCGGTGGGTAGATCGTGCGACCGATGGACAGGAGAGTGAGATCGACACATCGCGAGACCGATCGATAATGTCTCAATGGTTGTCCCGACGGTTTAGATCGATAGCTAGCGCCAGCATTCCAATAGTATTTGTATATCAACGTGGTCGCCCCCCGTATCATACCGTCTGCCTCTTTTGCCTCTCCCTGTTCCTCTTCCTTCCTCTTCCTCTTCGTCTCCTTCAAATGCGCCGCATTGTTCTTCTTGTTGTTCCCATGCTTCTGGCTATGTGTCCTATCTCTCTCTCTCATTTTATCCACCCCCTCTCTTTGTGTTGCTCTCTCTCTCTCTCTCCCTCTCTCTAGCTCTCTCTCTCTCTCTCGATCTTCTCCACCTCTTCTGGAGGATTACCGTTGACTTCCTGGTCGAGTAAACGGAAAAAAGAAGCACTGACAAGTAGTGGGAACAACTGCAGTGTACAGGAACAAGCAAGAACAACAAGTTGTTCCTCACAGGGGAGGAATAATATAAAGAACAACTTGCCCTGCACACGACAAACACATGAACAATTATTCCTCACAGGTGAGGATACGGGAAGTACGTGGAACAACACGCAGGAGAGCACAACCTCATCACCTGCTCTGCACATAAGCGATGAGGAACAAAAAACATCCATCCAGAGGCGGGCAACACGTGAAACCACGAACAAACAGTCTTCCCAATGGTGGGGGAACAGAAACCAATCATAAAACGGGCGATTATACGAATGGTACTAAAAAACGGATGAGCAGAATGGTCATACTAGTAATGAAAATAAGAATTAGCCATTCCTCCAGGAAGATTGGGATGGTATTGTTTCATTCGTCTCCTCACCCGCCCTCGGGGGAATAGTATTTCATACTTGTCATGCTGAGTTTGTGAGCTTGTTTTGTTTGCTTCTACATATACATCTCTCTCTATCTATATATATACACAGATATATATATGTATATCTATATATATATATATATATAGTTACTCCTCCCCCACCCTGAGGGGAATCGTTTCTCCTGATGTTGCCATGTACAGGGCAATGTTTCCCCTGTGTTATGCTTATTTTTGCTGTTTCTCCCCCCCCCCGACCCTGGGATGACTAGTTCTTGTTGGTCCACGTTTTTCCCAGAAAAGGCACGAGCCCAAGGTTCCCCTTTAATAGGTGTTCCCCGGTTATGACTTGAAAAAGGCCGGCGGAATTTTTCTCGAAGAGGGCCAGCGGAATTATGTTTCAGAATGTCCCGAGCGAAACGCTTATTCCCGGAAAGGGCGCGGGCCCAGGGTTCTCTTTTAGAGGTTTACCCCCGGAATCGACTGCTGTAGGGCCAGCGGAATTATTTTGCGATCAATAACGAGGTCGTCTAGGGCCGGCGAAATAATTTTTGAGGATGTCTCGAGCGAAACGCTTGTTGAGGATGTCTCGAGCGAAACGCTTGTTTTGTGTTACAGATTGTGCTCCCCTGGGGGCCAGAATTCAGAGGATCTCTGAAGTGAAATGCTTTTTTTCACGTGCTCAGGTCTTGAGGATGTCTCGAGCGAGACGCTTGGTTTCACGCCTCCCGGTTACCCAGGCAGATGTTTAGCATGAGGATTTGTTGAGGATGTCTCGAACCAGAGGCTCATTTTCACGTGTCCAGGTCGCCCAGGCGGATGTCTAGCATGAGGATGTGTCGAGGAAGTCTCGATCGAGACGCTTGTTTGCACGTGTCCAGGTTGCCCAGGCGGATGTCTAGCATGAGGATGTGCTGAGAACGTCTTGAGCTAAACGCGTGATTTCACGTGTCCAGGTCGCCCAAGCACAGCACAGCCCTCGGCACGGTACATCAATATCGATACCCTTAGCATTGAAGCCTGGCATGTTGCCTGGCACGTTCCGCGGAGCATCCCGTGGCGCGTCCCCCTGGCACGTCGCGCGGTGCACGTCCATTGGCGCGTTCCGTAGCGCGTCCCCTTGGCACGTCCCGCGGTGCGTGCCCATGGCACGTCCCCTGGCACGTCGCCTGGCGCGTCCTCTTGGCATATCCCCCTGTCGATTAGTTCGGGGGCAGCTACCATCTGCTCAGGCAGCTCGAGCTTAAGATCCAGATCAGTTCGGTCAGGACTCGGATGCCAGGGAGGACTCGCTCCACAACGCTATACAGAGAGAGAGAGAGAGCACAACCGCGGCATGGCACATCGCAGTTCAGCACGGCCCAGCACAGCACAGCCGTCGGCACGGTACATCAAGGTCGATACATTCAACATTGCACCTTGGCACGTTCCTTGGTGCGTTCCGTGGCGAGTCCACCTGGCACGTCGCGCGGCGCGTCCCCTGGCACGTCCCGCGGCACGTTCATTGGCACTGTCCGTAGCGCGTCCCCTTGGCACGTCCCGCGGTGCGTGCCCATGGCACGTCCCCTGTCACGTCGCCTGGCGCGTCCCTTGGGACGTTCCGCGGCGCGTCCTCCTGGCATGTCCCCTCTGTCGATTAGTTCTGGGGCAGCTACCATCTGCTCAGGCAGCTCGAGCTTAAGATCCAGATCAGTTCGGTCAGGACTCGGATGCCAGGGAGGACTCGATCCACAACGCTATAGTTATATAGAACACAATCGCGGCATGACACATTGCAATTCAGCACGGCACAGCACAGCGCAGCCCTTGGCAAAGTACATCGAAATCGATGCACTCAACATTGCAATTGCCCGTCGCCCAATCAAATGTCGTTGAAATGTTGACATGCCTCCCATGTCCATATTCCTTTCCGGGTTTGTGGGTCGATCACATGTTTCAGAATGTGTCGAGGATGTCTCGAGCGAAACGCTTGTTTTGTGGTGTAAGCTGTCCTCTCCCAGGGACCAGAATTCAGAGGATGTCTCAGGTGAAATGTTTGTTTCCACGTGCCCAGATCTTGAGGATGTCTCGAGCGAGACGCTTGGTTTCACGCGTCCAGGTTGCCCAGGCAAATGTTGCGCCCGCGTCTCTTGGGACGTTCGGCGGCGCGTCCTCCTGGCATGTCCCCCGGTTCAGTAGCCCTGGGGCAGCTACTATGTGCCCAGGCAGCTCGAGCTTAAGATCCAACAAAGTTCGGTCAGGACTCGGATGCAAGGGAGAACTCGATCCACAACGCTATAGAGCACAATAGCGGCATGGCACATCGCAGTTCAGCACAGCGCAGCACAGCCCTCGGCACGGTACATCAGGATCGATACACTCAACATTGCAATTGCCCGTCGCCCAATGAAATGGACGTCTTTGAAACATTGCCATGCCTCACATGTCTATATTCCTTTTCCGGGTTGGTGGGTCGATCATGTCTTGTCCTGTGCAAGACTTATTGTTTCATAGTTGTTATGGTCTACATATGTCGCCGCGCTATTTGTTCTGAACGGGCCCACATAGACAAAACCGGATCTGCGGCAAACCCACGGCAAACCTTGCGTCCGAAGCAGAGTGTGCCCTGGTGGTCGAGGCGCTATCCCCAATACGAGAGGCCGCGCGTCGGAACAAACGGCGCGGCGACACATTTGTCCGTGACCTCGCCCTTGGGCGGGGGAGGAACATCCAGGAAACAATCCCTCTCACCTCCAGATCATACAGAATGCCTTCCATGGCGTCTCACCGAAGGGACTCCCGTAGTGGCGGGCTCCAGAGGAAGAGCCCCGCAGCCCTGCCCTCCCTGTCCTGCGGGAGGGAAGGGGCTGCGGCAGGGAGAGAAGGCGGGGGGGAGGGGGGGGGGAGAGGGGGGAGAGGGGGAAGGAGGAGGAGGGCTGTACGCAACAGGCGCTTCCAGGCGCTCGCAAGTGTCCCCCGCGTTCCCAAGCGGACGCCTACGTGCGTGCAAGTGCAGGCTGGAGCGGAAGCATCAAAAAAGCAACCCGCACATGCCCAAAATGAGCGACAACCGCGCCGCGTGGCGCGGCACACTGCACGTGACGGTACGCGGCATACCGCACGTAACCGCAAAAGGGCATACTACTGCGCAGCCCCTAGCCGCAAAACCAGTGCAACGTCGACATGCAGTTTTGAAGCGGCAGCCCTGTAATGCCATCAGCCCTCTGGTCGTGAGTGTTTTCGGGGAGGTCTTTTTCCAACCCCCTTCTTTCCCCTCGGGGAGGGGTGTATCATTGTTCCCTATTAATGAACACCCCCTCCCCCAGGCGACCGGCAGCCAACCCGGACCAATGAGCTCCCCCCACCATCCCTAGTAGAAAAGAATACAACATTCACTGTGCCTCCAAATCTGGCGCATGCGCGGGCGCCCCGCGACCACATTGCATTTGTGACAGGGACGACGGGGATGCTGGCATATTGCTTGCTGCGCGCGGGCCAACCATCCCTGTCAACAAACAATACAAAACATACACTTGTTCTCCACATTTGGAGCATGCGCAGGGCTTTCTTTTCTATGAACTCTCATCTGTTTCATGCTTTCTCAAGATGTCACCTTTTGTCCATCGGTGACCGTGTTTTGCGCTCCCTGAGGAGCCGCCCTTCTCACAGCATGTTCGGGATTTCGCTTAAAGGGGACTCAAGATCCTGAGCTCTGTGAGGCCAGGGCCCCAGGCACCTGGGGTTCCGACTGTTTCCCTGTAGCTGGCGCACCTGGCACGGCTGGAGCACGTGGCACAGTTGGCGCACGTGGAGCGTGTGCCGCACCTGGCAGGCTTGGGCCTCCAAGGTGCCTGGTGCACCTGGAACCGTGGCGCGCATGGCACGCGTGGCGTTCCTCAACGATCTGCAACGGGTGGGAGTAAGCTAGACGGGCCTTCTATCAAGGAGGGTCGTTTGCCCCCATCTCGGATCCTCGATAAATAACGGGGTCTGCAGACACCCGTTTTCCCTCGTAAAAAAAGTGCTGGGCATCTTTAGCAGAATCCTCGAACACAAACCGAGGTCTGGAGCCCCGACCAGGACACAACAAAATTGAAAATGTCAATTTTTGGCGTGCCCGCTGGAGGATGGTGCGTCCTGCGCACAGACATTCTGGGGATATCTCGAGCGAAACGCTCGTTTTGCAAAATTTGACGGGGCTGGGCGCTCAAGGATGCCCATGGGGTTTTGGGAGCGCAAACCAAACGTAATTTACAAGGGATCGCGGCTTTGGGAGCGCGGACGCCGCGTAATTTACAAGGGATCCTGGCCCTGGGAGCGCGGATGCTGCGTAATTCGGTAGGGATCGTGGCCCTGGGAATGCGGGGGCTGCGTAATTTTTACATGTCCAGGCCACCCGGGGGGTATCTAACATGGCTTTAACGTGTCCATGCCACCCAGGGGTGTATCTAACATGGTTGCTCAACGCTGGATCCAAGTGATTTTACCTTTCCAGTTCGCCCAGGCGGATGTCTAGCATGAGGTGGCACGTCCGTCGGCACGTTCCGTAGCGCGTCCCCTTTGGCACGTCCCGCGGTAAGTCCCCATGGCACCTCCCCTGGCACGTCGCCTGGCGCGTCCCTTGGGACGTTCCGCGGCGCGTCCTCCTGGCATGTTCTCCTGTCATTTAGCTGTGGGGCAGCTACTATGTGCTCAGGCAGCTCGAGCTTAAGATCCAGGTCAGCTCGGCCAGGACTCCGATGCAAAGGAGGATTCGATCCACAACATTACAGAGCACAATCGCGGCATGGCACATCGCGGTTCAGCACGGCGCAGCACAGGCACAACCCTCGGCACGGCACATCAAGGTCGATACACTCAGCATTGCAACCTGGCACGTTCCTTGGCAGGCTCCATGGCGCGTCCCGTGGCGAGTACCCTTGGCACGTCGCGCGGCGCGTCCCGTGGCACGTCCATTGGCACGTTCCGTAGCGCGTCCCCTTGGAACGTCCCGCGGTGCATCCCCAAGGCATGTCCCCTGGCACGTCCCTTGGGACGTTCCGCGGCGCGTCCTCCTTGCATGCCCCCTCTGTGAACTAGCCCTGGGGCAGCTATTTTGTGCTCAGGCAGCTCGAGCTGAAGATCCAGATCAGTTCGGTCAGGACTCGGATGCAAAGGCGGACTCGATCCACAACGCTATAGAGCACAATCGCGGCATGGCACATGGCATTTCAGCACCGCGCAGCACAGCACAGCCCTCGGCACGGTACATCAAGATCGATACACTCAGCAGTGCATGCGCCCGTCGCCAAATCATGTGTCCTTGAAGCGGTGCCATGCCTCACGTTTTCATATTCCTTTCCGGGTTCGTGGGTCGATCATGTTTTCCCGGAAAGGGCTCGGGCCAGGGTTCCCTTTTAGTGTGGTACATAACCTGTCCCCGGTGCCATGTTGGGGGTGGGCTGGCGGATTAATCTGCGACAAAAAACGTGGTAAAGCCCCATTCGGCTTGGACAGAATACGTTTCGCGCGTGCCCGCTAAAGGCAACTGCGCCCCCCATCTCGGCTCCTCGTCGACTGCAGCGAGGCCCCTGAAAGAAGGTCCAGTTCGGGTTCGGAAGGGGCTCGGTGGTTCCTTGGGTCTGCTGACGTTCCCTCACCACTGCGCCACGAAGCCCCCTCGGCGTTCCTTGGGCTATGGCGCGAGCGCAATCGCTGTTGCGTGCCACGGGCCGCGGGCACCCGTGGCGTTTTTTTGTTTTCCTGTTGCGTGCCGCGGGCACCCGTTCCTTAGGTCTCGGCAGAGGGGGGTTCGCTGTCAAAACGAGAGGCAACGAGGAGGGAACGCTTCCAGAAAAGGGCTCGGCCGTTCCCTACATATTCATTATTGGATTATGAAAAAGGGGGCTTCGTTTCTT
Organism: Prorocentrum cordatum; assembly: GCA_963575745.1. Lineage (NCBI taxonomy): Eukaryota > Dinophyceae > Prorocentrales > Prorocentraceae > Prorocentrum > Prorocentrum cordatum. The sequence goes on from CAUYUJ010001237.1 coordinate 139,491, forward strand.
ATTTAGAGTTCCTTCTGGCAGGGGCCTGACTGTAATGGGGTCCGCGGACCCCCGCTTTCCCTCGTAAAAAAAAGCATTGTGCGCAGAATGCATAATAAAAAACAAGGCATGGAGTCCCGACTGGGACACGACAAACGTTCAAACAGTTGACTTGTTGCGTGCCCGCTCGAGGATGGCGCGTTCCGCGCGCAGGAATTTCGAGCATGTCTCGAGTCCCGCACTTGTTTTGTAGAAGGAAGGTTGGCTTTTTGCGTGCCCGCTCGAACACTGCGTGCAGAATCTCTGAGGATGTCTCGGGCGAAACGCTTGTTTTGCAGCGCTTGAAAGGCTTGGGCGCTCTAGGATGCCCATGTGGCTCTGGGAGTGCAGTCGGACCGTCATTTACGAAGGATCGTGGCCCTGGGAGCGCAGATGCCGCGTAATTTGCAAAGGATACTGGCCCTGGGAGCGCGGACGCAGCGTAATTGACGAGGGATCCTGGCCCTGGAGGCGCGAACCCAGTGTAATTCACTAGGGATCGTGGCGCTGGGAGCGTGGACACTGCGTCATTCACGAGGGAACGCGGCCCTGGGAGCGCGGACGCAGCATCGTTTACGAGGGATCGTGGCCCAAGGAAAGCGGACGCAGCGTAATCTACGAGGGATCGTGGCCCAGGAAGAGCGGACGCAGCGTAATGTGCGAGGGATCATGGCCCTGGGGGGGCGGACAAAGTGTAATTTACGATGGATCCTGCCCCTGGGGGCGGGGACACAACGTAATTGACGATCAGTTCGGTCAGGACTCGGATACAAAGGAGGACTCGATCCACAACACTTCGAGCACAATCGCGGCATGGAACATCGCAATTCAGCACGGCGCAGCACAGCACAGCCCTCGGCACGGTACATCAAGACCGATAAACTCAACATGGCAACCTGGCACGTTCCTTGGCAGGCTCCATGGCGCGTCCCGTGGCGAGTACCCTTGGCACGTCGCGCGGCGCGTCCCCTGGCACGTCCTGTTGCACGTCCCTGGGCACGTTCCGCAGCGCGTCCCCTTGGCACGTCCCGCGGTGCGTCCCCATGGCACGCTCCCTGGCACGTCGCCTGGCGCGTCCCTTGGGACGTTCCGCGGCGCGTCCTCCTGGCATGTTCCCATGTGCTCAGGCAGCTCGAGCTTAAGATCCAGATCAGTTCGGTCAAGACTCTGATGCAAAGGAGGACTCGATCCACAATATTGCAGAGCACAATCGCGGCATGGCACATCGCAATTCAGCACGGCGCAGCACAACACAACCCTCGGCACGGTACATCAAAATCGATGCACTCAGCATTGCATGCGCCCGTCGCCCAATCAGGTGTCTTAGAGAAACGTTGCCATGCCTTACATTTCCATATTCCTTTCCGGGTTCGTGGGTCGATCATGTTTTGAGTCTTCCTCCTGTAGAGGGACAGGCCCGACCCAACACAAGCAGCAACCGGCGGGAACGTGGGGAAGCCTCGGCGCGCCCACCCAAGCGGCAACGGGCGGCAACGGGCAGAAAACGGGCGGCGACCGGCGGGAACGCGGGGAGCCCTCGACGCACCCGCGGAGGCGGCAGCGGGCGGCGAGAGGGCAGAGACGGGTCGGCACGCGGCGAGTCCCGACGCACCCATCGAACTTCTTGGATCGGGGGGGGAAGAGCGGGGGGGATAGCAACCCTGACCTTCCAGGAGGGCTACAAAATAGCACCAGGACCTCGATATCTTCATTCCTGTCGAGAGTTCAGGCGGCCCAGATAGGTCTATAGGTCTGGAGGGCTATTCTATCCGGAAAGGACGCCGGCCCAGTGTTCTTTTTTAGTATTGCTCCCCCCGGTTTCGACTTGAAGGAGGCCGGCGGAATTATTTTGCGAACAATGACGGATTTGAAAGAGGCCGGCGGAATTATTTTCGAGGACGTCTCAGGCGAAACGCTTGTTTTTCAGAATTCGAGCGAAACGCTGGTTTTGCAGAGTTGGGGGATCCGTCGCCCCCTGTCGATTCATCGCAGGGGTGCCTGGCGTGCTGGACTTTTACGGTTTTGGTTTTGGTTCTTTTTCTAAAAGAACTCTCCCAATGGGTTTCGGCCCGTCCCGCCGGCCGCCCCCCAAGACCCGTAAGACGCACACGCCATCGCCCAAGATGGCCAAGATGGCCCAAGATGGCCTCCAAGATGGTCCAAGATGGCCTCCAAGTCCGCCCAAGATGGTCCAAGACGGCCTCAAAGACGGCCCAAGAAAGTCCAAGACGGCCCAAGACGGCCCAAGAGGCCCCCCAGAGGCCTCCAAGACGGCCCAAGAGGCCTCCAAGAGGTCCTCCAGGAGGGCCCGAAGAGGCCAAAATCATTGATTTTCCTAAAGTTTTTGAAGGATTTTGGGATTTGCTTCTTCTCGGCATTCCGACGGCTCAAGACGGCCCAAGAGGCCCCCAAGATCGCCCAAGAGGCCCCCAGGAGGGCCCCATGACGGCCCAGGTGGCCTCCAAGACGGTCCCAAGAGGGCACCAAGACGGCCCAAGAGGCCTCTAACACGCCCAAGATGGCCTCCAAGACGCCCAAGATGGCCTCCAAGACGGCCCCGAAGCGCCCCAAGAGGGCCCCAAGTCGGCCCAGAAAGGCCCCCTAAGACGGCTCCCGACGGCGTCAGACGTGCCAGGAACCCACCAAGATGGCCGAAGTTGGCTCAAAGCTGGCCCAAGACGGCCCAAGAGGCCCCCAAGAAGGCCTCCAGGAAGGCCAGAAGAGGTCGAACACATTGATTTTCCTAAGGTATTTGACGGATTTTGACATTTACTTCTGTTCGGCCTTCCGACGGCCCGAGACCCCCAAAGATCGCCGAAAGATCGCCCAAGAGGCCTCCAAGACGGCCAAGATGACCTTCAAGATGCCCACGTGTTCCCCGAAGGCTTTCCAAACCGATTCGGAGAACACATGGTCCGATGGCTTGGCAGGTCTGGCCTCAACGTTCGGCCACATCGGCGCTTCCACAAAGGCAGGGGGCGGCGGTGGTTTGCCGTAGGCGTCTTCGATGTCTCGAGCGGGGGCCTCGTGGAGGCCAGGTTCAGAGGATGTCTCAAGCGAAATGTTTGTGTTCACGTCCCGCTCTCAGGAATTCCGAGGATGTCTCTCGCGTGCCGCGTCCCGCGCGCAGGAATTTCCAGGACGTCTCGACTATTTCGCTCGTTGTTCCAGGATTTCCTTGGCCACACAGGGGGGTATCTAACATGTTCTGCCCGAGCTGGAACCACGTCGCTTCACGTGTCCAGGGCACCCAGGTGGTATCTAACATGGTGGTCCCGCGCTGGTACCACGTTTTCCCGTGTCCTGGCCATACAGGTGGGTATCTAACGTTGTGGTCCCGCGCTGAAGCCACGTGTTTTCACGTGTACAGGCCACCCAGGTGGGTATCTAACATGTTGGTCTCGAGCTGGCACCATGTGTTTTCACGTGCCCGGGCCACCCAAGGGGTATCTAACATGGTGGTCCCGCGCTGAAGCCACGTGTTTTCACGTGTGCAGGCCACCCAAGTGAGTATCTAACATGGTGGTCCCGAACTGGAACTGCGTGTTTTCACGTGTCCACGCCACCCAAGGGGGTATCTAACATGGTGGTCCCGAGCTGGAGCCACGTGTTTTCACGTGTCCAGGCCACTCAAAGGGTATCTAACATGGGCCTCCTGGTACCTTCCTGGGACTCGGAACGGAACGTCGAGAGTTTGTTTTTATTTAGTATCGATTCGCTTACGTTTTGGCCTCCAGGCGCCTCTGGGCGTTCCTGAGCCCTCCTGCGCTCCAGGCGACCGCATGTTAGATATCCCCCCTGGGTGGGCTGGACGACGTGTTTTCACGTGTCCACGCCACCCAGGGGGGTATCGAACATGGTGGTCCCGAGCTGGAGCCACGTGTTTTCACGTGTCCAGGCCACTCAAAGGGTATCTAACATGGGCCCCCTGGAACCTTCCTGGGACTCGGAACGGAACGTCGAGAATTTGTTTTTATTTAGTATCGATTCGCTTACGTTTTGGCCTCCAGGCGCCTCTGGGCGTTCCTGAGCCCTCCTGCGCTCCAGGCGACCGCATGCTAGATATCCCCCCTGGGTGGGCTGGACGACGTGTTTTTACGTGTGCAGCCCACCCAGGGGGGTATCGAACATGGTGGTCCCGAGCTGGAACCATGTTTTTACGTGTCCAGGCCACCCAGGGGTGTATGTAGCATGGTTTCCCGAGCTGGCACCATGTGTTTTCACTTATCCAGGCCACCCAAGGGGGTATCTAACATGATTGTTCTGAGCAAGGGCCACGTGTTGTAACGAGTCCAGGCTATTCAGGGGTGTATGTAGCATGGTTTCCCGAGCTGGCACCATGTGTTTTTACTTATCCAGGCCACCCAAAGGGGTATCTAACATGATTGCTCTGAGCAAGGACCACGCAATTTAACGTTCCGTAGCGAGTCCCCTCGGCACGTCCCGCGGTGCGTCCCCGTGGCACGTCTCCTGGCACGTCGCCTGGCGCGTCCCTTGGGACGTTCCGCGGCGCGTCCTCCTGGCATGTTCCCCTGTCAATTAGCTCTGGGGCAGCTGCTATGTGCTGAGGCAGCTCGAGCTTAAGATCCAGATCAGTTCGGTCAGGACTCGGATGCAAAGGAGGACTCGATCCACAACGCTATATAGAACACAATCGCGGCATGGCACCTCGCAGTTCAGCACGGCCAAGCACAGCACAGCCCTCGGCACGGTACATCAAGATCGATAAACTCAACATTGCAACCTGACACGTTCCTTGGCACGTTCCGTGGCGCGTCTCGTGGCGAAACCCCCTGGCACGTCGCGCGGCGCGTCCCCTGGCACATCCCGCGGCACGTCCATTGGCACGTTCCGTAGCGCGTCCCCTCGGCACGTCCCGCGGTGCGTCCCCATGGCACGTCCCTTAGCACGTCGCCTGGCGCGTCCCTTGGGACGTTCCGCGGTGCGTCCTCCTGGCATGTTCCCCTGTCAATTAGCTCTGGGGCAGCTACTATGTGCTGAGGCAGCTCGAGCTTAAGATCCAGATCAGTTCGGTCAGGACTCGGATGCAAAGGAGGACTCGATCAACAACGCTATAGAGCACAATCGCGGCATGGCACATCGCAATTCAGCACGGCGCTGCACAGCCCAGCCCTCGGCACGGTACATCAAGATCGATACACTCAGCATTGCGTTTGCCCGTCGCCCAATCAGGTGTCTTTGAAACGTTGCCATGCCTTACATTTCCATATTCCTTTCCGGGTTCGTGGGTCGATCATGTTTAGCACTCTGCAAGATCAGGGGAACGGGGGGGATAGCAGATGGTAGGGCAGAGAATCAGCTCACGCCGCTGATTTTCCCACCGCCTCCCGTCGCCGGGAGGCGCCCATGTATCGAGGAAGGGGCCCGGCGGCGGGGCCGAAACCAGCTGCATGCAGCAGATTTCGTACTCCCCCCGTTTTCCTACCCCGCCCCCCCTTTCGTTCCGCCCGATTAGACAGATGAGTAATAACCTGGAAATGCAAGCGCTGTTTGGAGAATATTCGAAGCAATCCTTTGCATTGCATTGCTCTGCATTGCTCAATCCTGTTCTTAACTGCACCAGAAGAAGGAAAGCCCCGATTTGGGGCCGCGCCGGGCTTGTCTTTTTGAAGCATCGGATCCAAATTCTCTTGAGAGGAGCCCATAGCGGTGCCCCCCGTCAAGTCTCAAAGAAAACAAATCTGTACAAAGATGATCAGCTGTCGGAGGTCCGCGCGGATTTCTTGGACCCGCGCTGGGTCCCCCCCTCCCTGGCGCGCGGAGCGCGCTAGAAAAGACGGCCTGGGAGATCCCGCGCCGGTCCGAGAAATCCGCGAGGACCTCCGAACATGCACTTTCTTGCTGTTTTCTCTTCTTCGAGTGACGTCCTTGGGCTGCTGGAACCAGGACTCGAGGCAGCAAGAGTCAAGGGAGCATGTACGTTCGCGAAGCGGCCGACTGCTATTGGCCGCCCCGCGCGCGCCAACTGGCCAGACGCTCCAGGCAGCAAAGCGCTGCCCGAGCTCGGCCACATAATCTGGAAGGCTGCGCGGGGCTTCAAGTCATCAAACTCATCCCTACCCTTGTCTCTTCCTTAGACGAAACAATCATGAACATAAGCTTTCGGAGAACCGCGCGGATTTCTCGGATTGGCGCTGGACACCCCTGGCGGCGCCTCTGGCGCAGCCCCTGGCGCGCTCCGCGCGCCAAGGACGGGGGTTCAACGCCAATCCGCGAAATCCACGCGGACCTCCGAACATGCATGATTACGTTTATTCCTGGAAAGGGCAGAGGCCCAGAGCTCTTTTAGTAGTGTTCCACTGTCCCTGGTGCCATGCGGGGGGTGGGCCGGCGGAATCTTTCCTAGATGCATAACTAGGAAAAGGTGGGCCGGTGGACCTTTCTTCTGAAAATATCCTGGATTAAATGCTTGCTTTCCGTAATTTGCTGAGGATGTCTCGGGTGAAATGCTCGTTTTGCAGATTTGGAGGAGGCTCAAGCGAAACGATTGTTTTATCGGGTCCAGGTCGCCCAGGTAGACTTCTAACATGAGGATGTGTTGAGGATGTCCCGAGCGAGACGCTTGTTTTCACATGTCCATGTCGCCCAGGCGGATGCCTAGCATGAGGATGTTGAGGATGTCTCTAGCGAGAGGCTATTTTCACGTGCCCAGGTCGCCCAGGCGGATGTCTAATATGAGGATGTGTTGAGGATGTCTTGAGCGAGACGCTTGTTTTCACGTGTCCAGGTCGCCCAGGCAGATGTCCAACATGAGGATATGTTAAGACTGTCTCAAGCGAAACGCGTGTTTTCACGTGTCCAGGTCGCCTAGGCGGATGTCTAGCATGAGGATCGAAACGCTTGTTTTCACGCGCCCAGGTCGCCCAGGCAGATGTCCAACATGAGGATATGTTATGAATGTCTTCAGTGGAAAGCGTGTTTTCACGTGACCAGGTTGCCCAGGCGGGTGTCTAACAGAAGGATGTCGTGAGGATGTATCAAGCGGAACACTCGTCGCAATAGAATTTGTCGCAGCCCAACCTCGTCCGTCGTGGGGCGGCCCCTGGCGCGCTGGCGCGTCCCCTGGCGCGTCCCTTGCAAAATTCTGGCGTGACTTGCCCTGGAACGTCCCCCCATCATGCCCCTCGGCGTGGCGCATTCCCTGGCTCCCCTCTGTCGCGTTTGCTGGCTCGTCCTCAAACGTTTCCCCTGCCGGTTCCGTGGCGCGCCCCTTGCCACGTCCGCTGGCATACCGTCCTCTGGCCCGCTCAATTGCACGCGCCTTGGCACGTCCCGTGGCAGGTCCCTGACACGTCCAAGGCACGTCCCTTAATACGTTCCCAGCCTGACACGTTCCATGGCGCATCCCAAATTGCGTCCCTGGCACATCGTGTGGCGCGTCCGTGAGCCTGTGCCCCGTGTCGTGTCGTCCATTTTCGGAGCTGAGTCGGATTTTGAGCTCGAATTGGATAGATGTCCCACACGGTTCGACTTCAACTAGCTCTGGGCCAGCTACTATGTGCTCAGGCAGCCGTAGCTTAAGATCCAGATCAGTTCGGTCAGGACTCCGATGCCAAGGAGGACTCGATCCACAGCACTATAGAGCACAATCGCGGCATGGCACATCGCAATCCAGCACGGCACAGTACAACACACCCCTTGGCACGGTATAACTATCAACATCGATACACTCAACAGTGCAATTGCCAGTCGCCCAATTAGGCGTCTTGAAAACGCTGCCGTGCCGCACATTTCTATATATCTATATATTCCTTTCCGAATTCGCGGGTCGATCATGTGTTTCGTCTTCGGCATTTGCTCAAACTCCCCTCTCCCTGTCCCACTCTTGCTCACTTCAAAAGAGTTCGGCGACCGAAGAAGGCGAACAGCCCCGAAAGTCCGCGATATCTCCCCACGACGGGATGGGTGCCCAAAGCCAGGGCGGGTGACTCCACCAACTAGCCGAGATGCCAGGACAACTCGCTGCTCATGTTGTGCTCAACGATGTCTCCCTGGCAACATAGTTGGTGAGGCGTGGCGGGTCTGCGGCGGCGCCCACAAGGCACACGCCAACCGACACTAGAGCGTTGAGAAGGTCTTACGACAGGGCCAGGAGTGTGCACGCAGGGCAGAGCGAAACTACCATACCCTTGTTCACAGGGTGGCAAGTAGACACGAGGAGGAGAGCGAAAGGTAGGAAAATATTTGGGTATAAGAGAAGAAGTTGTGCGTGACTGTCTCCAGGCATTGACAGCCAGCCCACGGGCACACGTATTGACAGCTTGATTCAGTATGTCAACAACGAGTGTGCTGCGCAAGCTCAAAATGGCAACGTGCGGCTTGTTTGCCACAACTGCCAGAAGAGGCAAGCTCGCTCCCACCAGGCAGACAACGTCTGGAATTACACTGCGGGTTCACGAATCGAACGTGTTTGTCCGTCGCCGTCGTTTCTAATACATCCCCGCGTCCTGGAACCGATCCCTGATACAGTATCACCAGCCCCCAGGAGATGTTCAACCGTTGTGGATATTATCAGCGCGCATGTCCACTAGCCCACTTGATTGACGCAGCCGGCCAATCAACAACGATCTGGTTCGGGGGCCCTCTCAGACCGGACACTGCATGAGACAGGAGCGGATTGTTGAAGTCGTGCTGAGCCCAGGTCCAGGTTTAACCAGTACTTCTGGAAAAGCAGAAGCTCTCGGAAAAGGCGCGGGCAAAATGTTCTGTTTTTCGGGGATCTGCTGACCCGGGTCAGTCAGACCTTGCAGAATCCTGCAAGGTCCTGCAAGATCCTGCGCCCGAACCCAGGTCAGCGCGAAGGATCTTGCAACATCCTGCAGGATCCTTTGCCCAAACCCGGGTCTCTGCGACCCTGGCCCTGCAGGATCCTGCAAAATCGGGCGCTCTGGCTCACCCCCGCTTGCAGTGGGCCCTGTGAGCGCAAACCCTGCGTGTCTTGCGATGGATCGTGGCCCTGACAGCGCGAACCCAGCGCAATTCACTGTGAATCGTGGCCCTGGGGGCGCGGGCACAGGGTAATTTACGAGAGATCCTGGCTTTGGGAGCGTGAATTCAATTAGATTTACCAAGGATCGCTGCCCCGGGAGCTCGCCCCAGCGTAATCTGTTAGGGAGCTGACCCCCGTCTCTTGAGTCCCGACTTTTCATTATGTAGCTGTCCCCGGTGCCTCTACTGACGTGGGCCAGCGGATTCTCGCGTCGACGCAGCACATATAACGAAGTCGAGGTAGGACAGCAGATTTGTTGCTGTGAGTGTCGCAAGGGAAACGCTCTTGTCAGCGTTTTTTCTGTCATTCGGCGTTTCGACATTGGGCGGAAGGGAGAGGGGTGGAGGGGGGGGGTCTGGCTCCGGACCTCTGCTTAGTGCGACTGTTTTGGGACCGTGCGGCCGATGGGGGAGGGACCCCACCTGCCTGAAACGAGCGCCAAAAACCGCTAAGATCCACTCCAGGGGGGGGGAGGGGGGGTTTGGGGACCCACGCCGATCGGCAAAACAATGAACAAACAATCGACCAGCATAATCCTAGGATGTCTCAAGCGAAAGGCTTGCTCTACAGAGTTTGGTGGTGTCTCTAGGGGAACGCTTGTCTGCAGAATGGATTGAGGCTGCCCCGAGCGAAGCAGCTCTTTTCTGAAGAGTTCGAGGACGCTGTACGCCCCAGGCTGCTCCAGGAGGCTCTGGGAGCGCACCGATCAGATCTCCGTGACGGTCACATTGAGGAGGGGCCCCACGCGCGGGATTGCGATCTTGCAAGGGATCATGGCCCTGGGAGCACGGGCGCAGCCTAATTTATGAGGATAGTTGCCCTTGGAGCACGAACGCGAGAGGTCGTGGTCCTGGGAGCTCGGATGGAGCGCTACGCGGGATCATGGCCCTTGGAGCGGGAGCGCAACATATTTTTCAAAGGATAGGGGCCCTGGGAACGCGGATCTCGTGTTATTTACAAGGGATCGTGGCCATTGGAGCGCGGACGCATGGTGATTTACAAGGGAGCGTGACCATTGGAGCGCGGACGTGGCGTAACTTACGAGGGGTCGTGGCACTTGGGGCGCGGACGCATCGCAATTCACTAGGAATCGTGGCCCCGCGAGCGTGGACCTGGAGCATTTTACCATGGATTGTGCAGGGGCGAGCGCGGACCCAGCGGTGAAGACTCACAGAGCAGGGTGTCGTCTCCATGGCACGTCCCCTGGCACGTTCCATGGTGCATCCCCCGGCGCATCCCCTGGCACGTCCCCTGGCTTGCGCATCTTCCCTGGTAACTAGGCCTCCTGGCGCTTCCATTGGCAAGTTCCCTTGCGCGTCCACTGTCAAGTCCCCCGGCACGTCCACACAGAGCAGGGCGGGTCGTCTCTTGGCTAGTCCCCTGACACGTTCCGTAGCACGTCCCATGTCGCATCTCCTGGCACGTCCCCTGGCTTGCGCGTACCATGGCACGTCTGCGGCGCGTCCCCTAACACGATCTGCAGCGCTACCACGTTTCTTGGCATGCTCCTTGGCGCTTCCCTTGGTGCGTCCAATGCCACGTCACATGGCACGTCCACCGGCGCGTCCAATGGCACGTTCCCCTGCTCGTCCGCTGACGCGTTCCCTGCCTAGTCCCCTGGCGCATCCCCTGCCCGTTCTGTGGTGCCTCCCCTGGCGCGTCCCCTGGCACGTCCCTTGGGACGTCCCCCGACGTGACGTTCCCTGGAACGTCCTCTGGCACGCGCCTTGCAAGGTCCAGTGGCAGGTCCCTGACACGTCTATGGCACGTGCCCTCATACATCCCCTGACGTGCTTCTGGCACATCCCGTGGCGCGTCCATGCGCTCTGCGCCCCCTGTCGGTTCGTCCCGCGTCGGGACTGAATCGGATCTTGAGGACGATCTGGTTGAGCGCCCCGCACGTTTCGATTACAACCAGCGCTGGGCGAGCCATGCGTTCAAGCAGCTCGAGCGAAAAATCCATCCATTCGGTCAAGATCCAGACGTCAAGTACGGCCACATCCACGACGCAACAGATCTCAACACTATATGGAACTATACCCACGACACAGCATCAGCCCGTGTCACGGTATCATCACCACTGGAATCCTCAACACTACCACTTCCCATTCTCCAACTTAAAGCAATTGTGGATTCCTTTCCGGTTCGTGGGTCAATCATGCTGTTTTTCGATATCCCACTTTCGATCTCTTGGGCCTCTCTGGACACATCTGAAAGCACTCCCTGGAGCTCTGGGAAGCTTATGGGAACTGATCTGGCGATCTTGCAGTCGTTTGGAAGCCTCTGGGACCGAGTTGGCAGCCTCCTAGAATCATGTTGTGCCATCGTGGCGGCATCTGTGCGCCACTGACAGAGTTCTCTTCCCATTGGGGATTCGCCCGCTTGGGTTCTTGAGTTCATAACGAAAATCGTTTCGAGCTTCCCGTCAGACACTGGATCCCTGCCCCCCCCCCCGGTCTACGGTCTCTCGTGACATTCAACGTGCGCTTGCTTTCAAGGCCACGCATCATGGTCAACTATGCTGGGTCTTTTTTTGCACATCCACGACCCCTCGCGCAACAAATCAGCAACACATCGCGTGTTCCTGCAAGTTCGCCGCTCTGCAGTTTACCGGAGCATGTGCGACACGCATCCTCATGCTCCTACACGGCATAATTCAACAGCTGGCGCGCGCGCGCGCGTATATCGATAATCACACATACGTAGGTTTGTATGTATATACAAATATAGATATACACATCTGTATGTGCTTACACATATCAGCATTCGTATACCTGTATATACTTATGTATAAATATCAAAGTGCAGGGGCCGATACCTGTATTTACGAACGGTCATTCATTGTCCCTGGATGCGTGGCTGACAAAAAAGGATCCGTGGTGGAGACTACGCTTGAGCCGTTGTTGTTTGTTGAATTTGTTTTCGTCGTCCCGCCCGCGACCCACCCCGCGACCCACCCCGCGACCCACCCGCGACCCACCCCGCGACCCACCCGCGACCCACACCCCGCGACCCATCCGCGACCCACCCGCGACCCACCCGCGACCCACTTGCGACCCAGCCGCGGCCCACCCCGCTGACCCAGCCGCGACCCACCCGCGACAACGACACACCCGCGACACACCTCGCGACCAAGCTTCGACCCAGCCGCGACCCAGCCGCGACCCAACAACGACCCACCCGCGACCCATTTGCGACCCACCCGCGACCTACCCGCAGTGGTTCAACGAAGAAAACAGAGTGAGGGGGCCGAACGGTCATTCATTGTCCCTGGAGTGGGGATCCGTGGTGAGGATTCTGCTTGTTGCGTTGATGTTTGTTTGTTTGTTTGTTTGTTTGTTGTCGTCGTCCCACCCGCCCACGACCCACCCCGCGACCCACCCCGCGACCTACCACCCGCGACCCGACCCGCGATTCACCCGTGACCCACCCCGCAACCCACCCGCGACACATCTGCGACCCACCCGTGACCCACCCCGCGACCCACCGCGACCCACCCCGCGACCCATCCGCGACCCACCCGCGACCCAACAATGACTCACCCGCGACCCACTCCGCGACCCAGCCGCGACCCAGCCGCGACCGACCCGCGTCTCACCCGCGACCCAGCCGCGACCCATTTGCGACCCACCCGCGACCTACCCAAAATGCGCGCCTGCGGCGAGCTCGTTGTATAATTTGTGCTATTTTGGCGCCTGCGGTGGGCTTCTCCAGAGTCTCGCAGACTGCCAACGTCCCCACCGCCCCCTCACTCTTATCCGCGTCCGCGGGGTGCTACGTATATATATATATATATATATGTATATACTAGAACCATCGCGCGCGCTTCGCGCGCACTCAGGTTCTAGCAGGCCCCAGGCCTTGACGAATTCACTGCTCCACTGAAGCAGTGAACCACAGTCCACGCATGCCAATCTGCATTCCGAAAGGCCTTCGAGGAAAATGGTTGTGTAGGGGGGCGGAGGCCGTATGAATCGGGTTCCCAGAAGGCCTTCTGGGAGCATGGGTTTGGGGCGTCTTGGGGAGCCTATTGGGGCGTGCCGTCGTCGTCGTCGTCGTCGTCGTCGTCGTCGTCGTCGTCGTCGTCGTCGTCGTCGTCGTCGTCGTCGTCGTAATGTCGTCGTCGCCTATTAGGGCGCGCCGTCGTCGTCATCGTCGTCGTCGTCGTCGTCGGCGTCGTCGTCGTCGTCTTCGCCGTCGTCGGCGTCGTCGTCGATTCAAGAGGGCACTTGGGGCAACTTTGTGCGAAACGATCTGCGGAGGGCCGCGAGAAGGCGACCAGTCATGTTCCCAATCAACTTCCAGACAGCTCTACTGTAGCATGATGGTACTTCAAAGCCTCCAGAGACTCGCGGGCCCATGATGAACCATGTTCCCGAAAAGCTTTCTGGGGACATGGTTTGTTGGGGTGTGTTGGGGGTCTCTTGGGCGTTCCCTGGGGGCCCCTTGGGGGCCTCCAGGAACTCTCGCGCCCATGATGAACCATGTCCCCGGAAGGTTTTCTGGGAACATGACTTCTTGGGGTGTGTTGGGAGGCCTCTTGGGCGTTCCCTGGGAGCCCCTTCGGGGTCTCCTGGGGCTTCCTGGGGGCCTCTTGGGCGCCTCACGGGGCTTCGTGGGAGCCTCTCGGTCGCTTCGGGGGCCTACAGGCGGCCTCTAGGGCCAGAGACCTCGACATATCGGTTAGCGGTCCCCCTCTGGGCCCTCTCTTGGGGAGCTCTTGCAGCACAGTTGGGTTGTCTGAGGAGCATCCTGGGCCGTCTTGGATCCCTCTTCGGAGCCTCCTGGCCCGTCTTGTAGCGATCTGAAGGGCCTCCGAGCGAGGCCGTGAGGGAGCGCTGGGAAGCGGGGAAAGCGAGAACGCCTGCATCCTTCAAAAACCATCGGGAATTTAGTGAATCTTGCCTCCCAAGGCCCTCTTGGGGAGCCTCTTGAGTCCGTCCTGGAGCGTGTTCGAGTCCTCGTCGGCCGTCTTGAGGGCAGCTTAGGCGTCTTCGGGGCCTCGTGGGACCGTCCAGGGCCCTCTCGGGACCTCCATTAGCCTGTCGTTGCCTGCTTCGGGGCGGGCCCGGGCCGCCTCGGGACCCCTCTGGGTCTTCTCTTGGCGCGCTCTTGGGGCATACTTGGGTTGTCTGGGGAGCATCCTGGGCCGTCTTGGAGCGATCTGAAAGGCCTCCGAGGCCGTGAGGGAGCGCTGGAAAGCGGGAAAAGCGAGAACGCCAAAATCCAAAACACTCGGAAAACGAGTGAATCTTGCCTTCAAGGTTCCTCTTGGGGAGCCTCTTGAGTCCGTCCTGGAGCGTGTTGGAGTCCTCGTCGGCTGTCTTGAGGGCATCTTGGGCGTCTTCGGGGCCTCGTGGGACCGTCTTTTGGGTCCTCTCGGGACCCCCTTAGCCTGTCGTTGCCTGCTTCGGGGCGGGCTCGGGCCGCCTCGGGAGCCCTGGACCCCCTCCCCGCAACCCCTGGCGGCCACCGATGGGGGGAACAGGCAGCGCCCCCCCCCCCTCCCCCGGGGCCTACTCCGAGATCGAGAATCATGTTAGAAATACGCACACGTCCCAGGCTTCCCAGTATGTTTCAATCTTTTCTGGATCTATTGTCCAATATTTTCCTTGGAGTCGACGATTAATGATGTCTGTGTTTTTCACCTCCTGAACAATTCAATTCATGAGGGAATGGACAACCAAACACAAGGAACAGATGAGGCTTGCGCCCGGCCCCCCGCAAAAGAAATGAGCCTACCGGCGTGCGCGTTCTCCCGGAGTCTGGGGTGACTGTGCAGGGGTAATGGGTTGGGGTGACGTGGGTGGGGTCCACGGAATTTCCGGCCCTGGCTTGAGCAAGTACCGACCGTCCTGGCATTCCAACAAGCCTACAACGAAATGCTCTTAGATTCCAACGCTGTTCTGAGAACGAACAGGATGCCTATGAGTTAAACCAAGAGACAGCCCCAGCCAGAGCCGTTATGAGAACATGTCGTGCAGACCACAGAAGGTCCTTAGAACATTCTTTGGTGGGCCTGGGAAGCCAGGACGCTTCGCTACTGCTCGACTGGTAGAGGCCTCCTAGATGGGGTCCTAGTAGATGGGGTCAGAGGATCGTTCCGCATCGCCGACACATCGGCGATGCACCGGCGATGCGCCGGCGATGCGCCGGCGATGCATCGGCGACGTCGGCGATGCATCGGCGACGCCGGGGTGGAGAAAATCGGGCTCCGCATTGAGCTGCATCGCCGATGCATCGGCGATGCGACGCGATCCTCCGACCCCATCTACTCGGACCCCATCTAGGAGGCCCAGAACTGGCGGGGGGAAAGGGTTTCCCTGGAAGTTCTGGGCCCTGGGAATCATGGTTTGCGGACCCCCGCCGCCTGCCGCACTGGGGCCAGGCATGTCCCCCTACAGGCGGATCTTGGACGAAAAACTAGAAACATGCCAGAAACATTCAAAGATAGGCAGAAAAAACAAAACGATCGTCCCCAGACTACTTTTTTGGACCACTTTTGAATTCTCCTCCTGTAGAGGGACAGACCCGACTCGACAGTCGCTGGGGCCGCGGCCTCGCCTGGCGGCCACCCGCCCCCGCCCCCCTGCCCGCGGGCCTCGCGCGGCTTCGTCTCTCCGCCTTCGTGCTGCGGTTCGCTGGCCCCCTCGCCTGCCCCGCTCTGCTGCGCGCAGGAGCTTCGCCGCCCCCGATGCGCAACACGCAACCCGCAGCGCTCCGACGCGGCGCTCCATACGCGGAGTGAACACGTACGCCTGGCGCGGTACGCTCGCCAAAGCGTGGGCCACCACGTGGAGCCAACGCGCAGCGTGTTGACACGGACGTTGTGAACACGGTACGCGTTGGGGCGTGTCAGGGCAGCGAAGCGCGAGAGTGACCCTTGGCAAGAGTGACCTCTGGTGCGCGGCGGAACGGGGGACGCCGGGTGGCCAAACCCCGGCGCGCCGGCCGCTGCTACCGCCTCCGCGCTCGGCATTCGGGGTGCCCCGCTGGGCCCGCACCAGAGGTCACCCTGGCTATAATACCGCTTCGACTCGCTGCCACTTCGCCGCGGTGCAGCCGCTGCCGGCTCCGCTGGTGCGCGCCGCCGTGGCGAGTGCGGCGCCTGGCCCTCGCTGACACCCTCTCGAGCTCGTCGGTCGTCGGCCGCCTCCGACCTCCCCCGCGCGCCTAACACGGGCGCGAGGTCCTGGCCACCCCTCCTCCTCCTCCTCCTCCTCCTCCTCCTCCTCCTCCTCCTCCTCCTCCTCCTCCTCCTCCTCCTCCTCCTCCTCCTCCTATTCCTCCTCCTCTTCCTCCTCCTCCTCCTCCTCCTCCTCCTGCCTCGCGATGCCTGGGCACCCCTGTTCCTGCCGCCGCTCGTAGGATCATCGCGCGCGCCACTCCCGTGGACCTCGCATCACCCGAGTGGCGCTTGGCCCTGGCTTTAAGTCGGGCGTGTCCTCCTACAGGCTTTTATTTTTTGGCGAAAAACAAAAATACACCAACAATATGCACACATACATGAAAAATAATCAAACGATCGTCCCCAGACTATTTTTATCATTTAAAAAAAATGTTGTTCCTGTAGAGGGACAGGCCCGACTTAACCCTGGCCGCATGCGCCCGAGAGAAGGGCGTGCTGCTTGATGCTGCATCTTTCTGGCGTTGGCAGGGCTGGGGGTCAACGGACCTGGTTCCCTGATGTTTGGCGGTGAGCATAAAGGCGCCGGATAGATCGGAAGCACCCCGGCCTGGCCCCGATGCCCGGCCCGGCCCCGCTGGGCCCGCTGGGAGGGCGCAGCCTTCTGGCCGACGGTGGGAATCGCATCTGGGATTGCGGCTCGGCCACCGCCCGCCGACAGCGCCAGGGGGCGCGATCGGGTGCCTCGTTTTCCTCGCGCGCTGGGGGCGCAGGGAGACGTGAGTCCACAGGAGAAGCCCCTCGACATGCAGTGGCTGGCTCCTGACACTTTTTCGGGGTCACACTTGGCCTGTGGGAGCTTCTTGCATGCCGCCCGGTCCTACGTCAGACCGTAGCTTGATAGGAGATACGGGCACGAGCCCAGATGTGGGCCAGGTCGTATGTATTTGTGGCGCGGACGCCTAGCAATAAAAGTCGCTGCAAGGCGGTGGTAAGGCATGGGAACGGGAGACGTGGGGGGAAGACGAGAAGACTGCGCCAATGCAACACCAACGTCTCCTGCGACTCTTTGCCGACGGTTCTGCAGTAGCAAGCGGCCCAAGCCACAGGCACGCAAGTAGTCCATGGCGACGGCAGTCAGAAACCAAACGCCTACGCAACGACACTGGTGGTGTGATACGACTGCACCGTCCAAAACAGCGCGTTTCAAACGCCACGAGACAGATGCCAAGACTTCGAACATCCCGATAATCAATTCGAGACGACCGTGCAAGTCTTATGATCCCCCCAATTCTAGGGAGAGGAGGAGCATGATCAGGAACACTATAAGGATGATGATGTTGGAGAATGACCTTGGTCAAACGCACAAGTGATAGGTGGGAAGGATACAGGCAACTCGTGTTCAGGAAAATTGCCGTATGCAGACAAGCTAGGAGTGAGAATCGCGGGTTGAGATGCCAACTCCGCGCACGCCTTACAGGCGCTTGCAGTGAGGCCTTGCGGCAACTGCCGAACACCATGCCGATGCAGCCTGCCTCTCGGGTCGAATTTGCTTCGTTTCTTATCCAGGCCTCATCGGATTTAACATGACCTGCATGTTCGTAATATGATCGGGCAAGAACGGGAGGCGCCGATGTTGTCCAATGGGCTCGTAGGGGGGACAAGAGGAACAGGACGATGGCGACGACAAGGCGGCGGATGTCGAGGATGGCAGGGCGGATGACGGAGAGAGCAGCGAGGGGGGGAAAAAGGACAACGATTAGCAAGACAAGCGCGATGACGAGGAAGGCATGGAGGAGGACGAGTACGAGGAGGAACGAAGCGGAGGAGGAGGAGGAGGAGGAGGACGAGGAGGAGGAGAGGAGGAGGAGGAGGAGGAGCTGTGGGCTGTTGAGGCCGTCTGGGGCTACCTTGGGGCATCCTGGGGGCCTCCTGGGGGCATTCGGGGTCCTTCTGGGGGCTACTGGGGTCTTCCTGGGCTGTCTAGGCACATCTTGGGGTTTTGCGAGGGCTCTCTCAAACCATCTTGGCGCCTCCTCCTCCTCCTCCTCCTCCTCTCCTCCCTCTCTCCTCCTCCTCCTCCTCCTCCTCCTCCTCCTCCTCCTCCTCCTCCTCCTCCTCTCCTCCTCCTCTTCCTTCTCCCTCCTCCTCCTCCTTCTCTCTCCTCCTCCTCTCCTCCTCTCCCTCCTCTTCCTCCTCCTTCTCCTCCTCCTCCTCTCCTCCTCCTCCTATTCCTCCTCTTCCTCCTCCTCCTCGTCCTCCTGCTCCTCCTCCTCCTCCGGGCCGTCTTGGGGCCCTCTTGGGGCAATCCCGTGGCCTCTTCGGGCGCTCTGGGGTGCCTCCGGGCCGCTCTCACGGGCCTCTTGGGGGGTCTCTTGGGGCGCTCTGGGGCTCCCCTGGGGGATCTCCGGGAACGACTTCAAGAGAATGCTGGGAAGCACAGAGACATACTAATACTATATGTCCTCCTTGGAGGCGCGCGCGTCCGATCCGAACATATGGTATACCCATATTGCAGTATATCGTTTCGCGAGGGGTGTGACCAGAAATCGCCCGCCACGACGCATACACCCACCGGTCGGAAGAAGTAGGTAGAAACTTGCGTTCGGGGCCGCCAACAGAAAAAAACATCAACAACACTTACAAAAAGTAGGTTGCAAATTTCCGGACCCTGTCTTAGCGGCGCGCAATAGCCCTGGGTCGTTCGGCCCCTCGGCTGGCCCAGTTCCCTGCTTTTGTTTGTTTTGTTTGCGCTGGTCGCCCCAGGCTCGCCCGCCGCCTTTCGGTCGCTCGGCCCCTCGGCTGGCCCCATTCCTTGGTTTTGTTTGTTTTTGCTTGTTTTCGCTTGTCCGTCGGCTGCACTGGTCGCCCCAGGCTCGCCCGTAGCCTTTCGGTCGCTCGGCCCCTTGGCTGTCCCCGAGTGGCGGGGACGCATGGGAACGCCGCCGCTGGGGCCTTAGGTGGAGCTTCCTATGGGGCCACGAACCGTGTGAGGGGTGTGCCGACATGGGTGGCGGGGACGCATGGGAACGCCGCCGCTGGGCCTTAAGTGGAACTCCCTATAGGGCAACGAACCGCGTGAGGCGGCGGGCGAGCCTGGGGCGACCAGCGCAGCCGACGCACAAGCGAGAACAAACAAATTGGCCTGGCGAAGGACCCAACCATATGCAGTTGTAAATGCCGCAATTGTGAATACCATCATCGCGCGCGCTCCCTGTGTGGCCACGGCTTCCCGCCGGAGCCCGACATGCTCAGGAACACGTTCGTGGCCGTCTTCGCGGGCGCCGACGACGACAAGGACAGCGTCCCTCTGACCGAGGAGCAGAAGCAAGAGAGGGCTTTAAGAGCCATGAGGGAGGAGGTGTCGGTGCACGTCGGGAAGGCGGAGTACGACGCCCAGGCGCGGTTGTCGAAGCAGCACAACTATGGGGCCACGATCCTCGTGAGGGGTGTGCCGAAATGGCCCGGGGCCGCCATGGGAACCCTGCCACTGGGGGCCTTCGGTGGAGCTCCCTATGGGGCCACGATCCTTGTGAGGGGTGTGCCGGAATGGCCCGAGGACGCCGTGCGAATCCTGCCACTGGGGGCCTTCGGTGGAGCTCCTATGGGGCCACGATCCTCGTGAGGGGTGTGCCGAAATGGCCCGAGGCCGCCATGCGAACCCTGCCGCTGGCGCCTTCGGTGGAGCTCCTATGGGGCCACGATCCTCGTGAGGGGTGTGCCGAAATGGCCCGAGGCCGCCGTGGGAATCTTGCCACTGGGACCTTCGGTTGAGCTCCCTATGGGGCCACGATCCTCGTGAGGGGTGTGCCGAAATGGCCCGAGGCCGCCATACGCACTTTGCTACTGGCGCCTTCGGTGGAGCTCCTATGGGGCCACGATCCTCGTGAGGGGTGTGCCGAAATGGCCCGGGGCCGCCATGCGCACTTTGCTACTGGCGCCTTCGGTGGAGCTCCTATGGGGCCACGATCCTCGTGAGGGGTGTGCCGAAATGGCCCGAGGCCGCTACCTGCGCCTTCGGTGGAGCTCCTATGCGGCCACGATCCTCGTGAGGGGTGTGCCGAAATGGCCCGGGGCCGCCATGCGCACTTTGCTATGGCGCCTTCGGTGGAGCTCCTATGGGGCCACGGTCCTCGTGAGGGGTGTGCCGAAATGGCCCGAGGCCGCCATGCGCACTTTGCTACTGGCGCCTTCGGTGGAGCTCCTATGGGGCCACGATCCTCGTGAGGGGTGTGCCGAAATGGCCCGAGACCGCCATACGCACTTTGCTACTGGCGCCTTCGGTGGAGCTCCTATGGGGCCACGATCCTCGTGATGGGTGTGCCGAAATGGCCCGAGGCCGCCATGCGCACTTTGCTACTGGCGCCTTCGGCGGAGCTCCTATGGGGCCACGATCCTCGTGAGTGGTGTGCCGAAATGGCCCGGGGCCGCCATGCGCACTTTGCTACTGGCGCCTTCGGTGGAGCTCCTATGGGGCCACGATCCTCGTGAGGGGGTGCCGTAATGGCCCGAGTCCGCCATACGCACGTTGCTACTAGCGCCTTCGGTGGAGCTCCTATGGGGCCACGATCCTCGCACTTTGCTACTGGCGCCTTCGGTGGAGCTCCTATGGGGTCACGATCCTCGTGAGGGTGATGATGATGATGATGATGATGATGATGATGATGATGGTGGTGGTGATGATGATGATGATGATAATGATAATGATAATGATAATGATGATGATAACGACGATGATGATGATGATGATGATGATGATGATGATGATGATGATGATGATGATGATGATGATGATAATGATGATGATGATGATGATGATGATGATGATGATGATGATGAGGATGATGATGATGGTGGTGATGATGATGATGATGATAATGATGGTGACGATGATGAGGGGGCAGCGGGAGGAGGAAGGAACGCGGGGCGCTGTCTCTTCAAAACGAGGACCCAACACCACAGGATGGTTGGGACAAAGCAAACAAAACCAAGGAATTGGGCCAGCCGAGGGGCCGAGGGACCGCGGGGCGGTGGGCGAGCCTGGGGCGACCAGGGCAGCCGACGGACAAGCGAAACCAAACAAAACACACAAAACCAATGAAATGGGCCAGCCGAGGGGCCGAGCGACCGAAGGGCGGCGGGCGAGCCTGGGGCGACCAGTGCAGACGACGGACGAGCGAAAACAAACAAAAACAAACAAAACCAATGAATTGGGCCAGCCGAGGGGCCGAGCGACCGAAAGGCGTCGGGCGAGCCTGAGGCGACCAGCGCAGCCGACGGACAAGCGAAAACAAACAAAACCAAACAAAACCAAGGAACTGGGCCAGCCGAGGGGTCGAGCGACCGAACGGCGTCGGGCGAGCCTGAGGCGACCAGCGCAGCCGACGGACAAGCGAAAACAAACAAAACCAACCAAAACCAAGGAACTGGGCCAGCCGAGGGGCCGAGCGACCGAAAGGCGGCGGGCGAGCCTGGGGCGACCAGTGCAGCCGACGGACAAGCGAAAACAAACAAGAACAAGCAAACATAAATAATGGGGCCAGCCGAGGGGACTGGGGTGACCAGTGCAGCCGACGGACAAGCGAAACCAAACAAACATCAAACAACAACCAAGGAATTGGGCCAACTGACGAGGGGCTGAGCGACCGAGCGGCGGCGGGCAAGCCTGGGGCGACCAGCGCAGCCGACGGACAAGCGAAAAGAAACAAAAACAAACAAAACCAATGAATTGGGCCAGCCGCGGGGCCGAGCGACCGCGGGGCGGCGGGCGAGCCTGAGGCGACCCGTGCAGCCGACGGACAAGCGAAAACACACAGAACAAACAAAACCAAGGAATTGGGCCAGACGAGGGGCCGAGCGACCGAAGGGCGGCGGGCGAGCCTGGGGCGACCAGTGCAGCCGACGGACAAGCGAACACAAACAAAAACAAACAAAACCAAGGAACTGGGCCAGCCGAGGGACCGAGCGACCGCGGGGCGGCGGGCGAGCCTGAGGCGACCAGTGCAGCCGACGGACAAACGAAAACAAACAAAAACAAACAAAACCAATGAATTGGGCCAGCCGAGGGGCCGAGCGACCGAAGGGCGGCGGACGAGCCTGGGGCGACCAGTGCAGCGACAAGCGAGAGCAAACAAAACCAAACAAAACTGGTGCCAACTGGGGGGCCGAGCGACCGCGGGGCGGCGGGCAAGCCTGGGGCGACCAGCCGACGGACAAGCGAACACAAACAAAATCAAACAAAACCAGGGTATGGGCCCATCCGAGGGCCGAGCGACCGCGGGGCGGCGGGCGGGCCTGGGGCGATCAGTGCAGCCGACGGACAAGCGAAAACAAACAAAAACAAACAAAACCAAACAATGGGGCCAGCCGAGGGGCCGAGCGACCGCGGGGCGGCGGGCGAGCCTGTGGCGACCAGCGCAGCCGACGGACAAGCGAAAACAAACAAGAACAAGCAAACATAAATAATGGGGCCAGCCGAGGGGCCGAGCGACCGCGGGGCGGCGGGAGAGCCTGGGGTGACCAGTGCAGCCGACGGACAAGCGAAAACAAGCAAAAACAAACAAAAACAAAGGAAGTGGGCCAGCAGAGGGGCCGAGCGACCGCGGGGCGGCGGGCGAGCCTGGGGGCGACTAGTGCAGCCGACGGACAAGCGACAACAAACAAAGGCAAAGCCGAGCGACCGGGGGGACGCGGGCGAGCCTCGGGCGACCAGTGCAGCCGACGGACAAGCGAAAACAAACAAAAACAAACAAAACAAGAAATGGGGCCAGCCGAGGGGCCGAGCGACCGAAAGGCGGCGGGCGAGCCTGGCAAGGGCGACCAGTGCAGCCGACGAACAAGCGAAAACAAACAAAAACAAACAAAACCAAGGAATTGGGCCAGCTGACGAGGGCCGAGCGACCGAAAGGCGGCGGGCGAGCCTGGGGCGACCAGTGCAGCCGACGGACAAGCGAAAACAAGCGAACACAAAAAAAAACAAGGTATGGGGCCGACCGAGTGGCCGAGAAACCGAACGGCGGCGGGCGAGCCTGGGGCGACCAGTGCAGCTGACGGACAAGCGAAAACGAACAAAAACAAACAAAACCAAACAATGGGGCCAGCCGAAGGGCCGAGCGACCGAAAGGCGGCGGGCGAGCCTGGGGCAACCAACGCAGAAAGACGGACAAGCGAACACAAACAAACACAACCAAAACCAAGGAATTGGTCCAGCCGAAGGGCCGAGCGACCGCGGGGCGGCGGGCGAGCCTGGGGCGACCAATGCAGCCGACGGACAAGTGAAAACAAACAAAAACAAACAAAACCAAGGAATTGGGTCAGCCAAGGGGCCGAGCGACCGAAGTGCGGCGGGCGAGCCTGGGGCGACCAGTGCAGCCGACGGACATGCGACAACAAACAAAAACAAACGGAACCAAGAAATGCGACCAGCCGAGGGGCCGAGCGACCGAAAGGCGGCGGGCGAGCCTGGGGCGACCAATGCAGCCGACGGACAAGCGAAAACAAACAAAAAAAACAAAACCAAACAATGGGGCTAGCCGGGGGGCCGAGCGACCGCGGGGCGGCGGGCGAGCCTGGGGCGACCAGTGCAGCCGACGGACAAGCGAAAACGCACAAAAACAACAAAACCAAGGAATTGGGCCAGCCGAAGGGCCGAGCGACCGAAAGGCGGCGGGCGAGCCTGGGGCGACCAGTGCAGCCGACGGACAAGCGAACACAAACAAAAACAAACAAAACCAAGGAATTGGGCCAGCCGAAGGGCCGAACGACCGCGGGGCGGCGGACGAGCCTGGGGCGACCAGTGCAGCCGACGGACAAGCGAAAACAAGCAAAAACCAACAAAGCCAAGGAAAGGGGCCAGACGGGGGGCCGAGCGACCAACGTCACCCAGGGAAGTGACAACCAAACCCTAGCAATAGATCAGGTTTGCGCCCGCCCCCAAAAAACGAAAAAATTCAATTCTTGAAATAGGAAGGCGCTGAAAGTAGATTGGGATCTGGGAATCCAAGAATACCTACTTTCAACGACCGGTGGGTACTACTGTATAAGATTTCTCGGTGCGCGCGTCGCCCCTGCGGGTGAAACGCACATTTAGTATAAGTATGTTGGGGTGACGCCGAAATGCTGCTTCGGAGCCCCTTCTAGAGCCGACTTGTTGAGGATGTCCTTAGCGGCACCTTTTCAGAAACCTGATCGGACAAGAACGGGAATCGCCTGCTTTCTCCTTTGGGCTCGTAGGGGGGACAAGAAGAACAGGACGATGGCGACGACAAGACGGCGGATGTCGATGATGGCAGCGAGGATGACGGGGAGGGCAGCGAGGGAGGCAGGCGAACAACGGTAAGGAAGACCAGCGCGAGGACGAGGAAGAGATGGAGGAGCACAAAGAGGAACGAAGCGGAGGAGGGGGAGGAGGAGTAGGCGGAGGAGAAGGGGGAGGAGGAGGAGGAGGAGGAGGAGGAGGAGGAGGAGGAGGAGGAGGAGGAGGAGGAGGAAGAGGAGGAGGAGGAGGAGGCAAAGAAGGACGACAACACGAAGAACGACGATAAGGAGCCCGACAAAAACGACGTCGAAGAAGAGACGGGGGTCCACGTGATCTTTTGAGTCTACCCTCCTGGGCTGTTGAGGCCATCTGGGGCTATCTTGGGGTATCCTGGGGGGCTCTTGGGGGCCTGTCGGGGTCCTCTGAGGGGCTACTGGAGTCTCCTTGGGCTGTCTGGGCATGTCTTACGGCTCTATGGGGGCTCTCTCAGGCCAGCTTGGCGCCATCTTGGACTGTCTTAGGCCGTCCTGGGGCCCTCTTGGGCAGGCCCAGTGCCGCTTCGGGCGCTCTTGGGCATTTTTAGAGGACAGGCTTGGATCGTATTGAAGCGTTTTCGAGTGCGATTCCAGGACGATGCTAGAACAGCATGTTTCAACACGACGTTACAATATCGTCATTGTTTGAGGATGTCCCTAGTGAAATCGCCAGTTTCGGCAGACTTCAGGGCGCTCTTGGAGCCATCTTGGGGTCCTTTGGGAGCTCTTCTTTCTTCGCACTTCTAGAACGACATCAAAGCGATGTTGAGAACATCGCATACTTTGAAGACCCCAACGAAATTGGGCCTACTCTGCCGTGCTGGTCGTTTTGGTCTGTCGTGCTCCTGATCATTTTCTGAGGATGTCCCTAGTGAGAGCGTCATGCTTCAAATCAGAGGTAGTAGAAAACCTTTGCAGACATCTCATTGCATCGAGGATGCCACAGGCAAAACGCTCCTTGTTTACGCACATCGAGAATCATCGACCTCATAGGTTGGAGGATGTCTCAGGCGAAACGCTTGTTTTTGAGAAGATCAATGTTGCGAGCATCGCAATTTTGTGAGGATGTCTCGAACGAAATGGCACAAACAAATCCGCCAACGAACGATCCCGTGCATTCCCGAAGTGTGTGTTTCGCGGCGCGCGCGGATCTTCGATAACCTTTTACATATACATATTCAAACACAACATCAAATTCGCTTCTCGTACCTCGAAGACGCTTCATGTCAATCCGCCAGCGAGTTCCGGGATATGGCGCGCACCCCTTCATTAGAGAAACATGCATTTGGTTCGTTCAAGCGGTCCACGCCAGAGGCGCTTCCCGTCATCCGCCAGCACCCCTGAATTCGAGAAAACCCATATCCCTGGAGCAACGGTGCACGCCAGAGGCGCTTCCCGTCATCCGCCATCGGGCCTCCAGTGCACTTTGAAGCGTTGCAACATGCCAGATGATATCGGGTATGGTTTCTGTAAATATTGTAAGGTCGCCCCCTCGCGTCACTCACTGGCGCCTCCTGTGGCTCTCAGGGCGGTCCGAAGCTTCCCTGGGTCTCTCCACAACTCTCGACGGCTTCCAAAACGGCCCATGCAGGCCACCAATACTGCGAGGATGCCCCAACATGACCTCACTCAACAATCCCCAACTTGCGCCATAGAAGCCAAGGAGGCCTCCAACACACCAAAGAGAGTGTCAGGAGGTCCCCTGCAAAGTCCAACATGACTCAACAACCAAGCGAAGTCGTTTGGTTTTGATTTGTTTGCGAATCCTGCGCTCCTCGGTTCACGACGCCTCGAAGAGGGCCTCGGAACCAACGGGATATCAACACAGCCCACTGAGCGCTTCCAAAAGCCCTCTGGACAGCCGAGGACAGCTTCAAGAGGGCTTCAAGACGGTCAACAGCGGCCCAGGTCAACCCCAGAGGGTCCCAGGATGGTCCAAAAGGGTCCCAAGAGAGCCCGAAGATACTCCCCAGCTGGACGAGGGGGGCGCAATACGGCAACAAGGCGGCCCAATAGCCGCAAGCCGACCCAAGAAGGTCTCAAGAGTGCTCCGCCGGAGCCGAAAACAAACCCGAGATGGCCCAGGTAGCCCCCCATGAGAGCTCCTCGAAAAACATAGGACGAGAAGTGTGATATGTGACGGCCTTCTGGGCAATGCTTAACGCGTCGCCGCATTGAGTGCTGCCCTGGCACGGTGGTGGGACTTGTGCCGGGTCGGTGTCCCAAACCTGGAAATTTTTGGCCACGCGTCCCCACCGCCACACAAATCCGACAAACTCACCGAACCCAGGGCGGAGCGGTCAGGAAACCTGGCCCGCGGGCCGCGTAGAAAACACACACGCACACATACGCCGACAACCTCGACAAAAACGAATAGGCACGCAGGCAAAAGGGAGACAGGCAGACTAGACTGACAGACGCGCAAAGCGAAAGCGGGGACAGGGGGGACGAGAGAGAGAGAGAGAGAAAAAAAAAAAAAAAAGGAGAGGGACAGAGAAAAACCAAGGGAGGGACCTTAAGTTGGTGATTTCCCCACGCGCCCCTCCCGCCACACAAAGCCGATGAGATCACCAATCTCGGCCGCAACGATCGGGAGACCTAGCCTTAGGTCGGGCGTGTCCCCCTACAGGCGGATTTTGGCTAAACGTTACAAATACAAGAAAACCCATAAATACTAAAAACAAGCATTCAAAAAAAATAGTCCCCACACTTTTGGTAAGACTATTTTTGAATATTCCTCCGCTAGAGGGACCGGCCCGACTTAAACCTAGACCGCGAGGCACCGGCGGCCGCGTAGAGAACGACCGTGAAACGCACACGCACGAACACATCTACGCTGACGCTCCCGACACAGACAGGGAGGCAATCAGGCCAAAGGGGGACAGTCTGACTAGTCTGACAGACAGGCGAAGCGAGAACGGAGAGGGGGGAGAGAGCGAGAGAGAGAGAGAGAGACAGGGGGCGAGAGAATGAGAGAGAGGGAGAACAGCAGAAAGGAAAGGAAAGAAGAACAACGCAGGGAGAGACCCTAATTTGGTGGAATCACCAAGCTAGGGCGGAGAGGTCGGAAAACCTGGCCCGCGAGGGTCCTGGCGGCCGCGTAGGGAACGACCATGGAACGCCCGCGCATTCACACACACACATAGAAACAAACAAACACACACACACACATACGCTGACGCACCCGACGCAGACAAACAGGCGGGCAGGCGAAAGGGAGACGGGCAGACTGGACTGACAAACAGGCAAAGCGGAAACGGAGAGAGGAGGGGGAGAGAAAGAGAGAATGAGGGAGAAATAGAGGAAAACACAAGAGAGAGGGAGAAATATAAGAACAAACAAGAGGGAGAGAGAGAGAGGAAGCACAAGGGAGGAACAAATAACAACAAAGGAGAGACTCTAATTTGGTGATTTCCCCACGCGCGTCCCCCATCCGTCCTCCTCCATCTTCCTCCTCCTCCTCCTCCTCCTCCTCCTCCTCCTCCCCCTCCCCCTCCCTCTCCTCCTCCACCTCCCCCTCCTCCACCTCCCCCTCCTCCTCCTCCTCCTCCTCCTCCTCCTCCTCCTCCTCCTCCTCCTCCCCCCCTCCCGCTGCTTCTCATCCTCCTCCTCCTCTCCCTCTTCCTCCCCCATCCCCCATCCTCCTCCCGATCTTCCTCCCCGTCCCCCTCCCCTTTCTGCTCCTGCTCTTCCTGCTCCTCCTGCTCCTGCTTCTCCTCCCACTGCTCCTCCTCCCTCCTCGTCTCCCCCCCAACACGCTTCCCATGGATCTCCCCCCGCACACATGTCCGTTTCCGTTTCCAATATTCGGCCTTTTCGTTTCCAGTGCTCGGCCTTTCCGCTTCCAGGGTTGGGAACAACGTTTCCAGAGTTGGGAACAACGCTTCCAGCGTTGGGGGAGCAGCGTTTCCGAGGTTGGCGGATGCTGAGATTTCCCAGGTTGGTACCTCATTGACCGGGATTTTCACCATTGTGCCCCAGGCAGCTGGACATGGCGTCAGGACACACTCTGAGCGAGGCTACACAAGCTATTACGCGCACTGGACGCCAGGCTACCGCCTATGCCGTTGAATGCGGCGCCGGAGCGGAGGCGCCAACGTGGAGGCGGTAGATGCGAGCAACACGGTGGTTATGGATTACCTGCTGCACCGTTGACCTCGCCCTTGAACTCCCCACTGGCGTTGCCGCGCCCGTGCAGGTGACAAAACGAACATTTTGCACCATACTTGCACGTACCCCTCCTGAAGACAAAGTTGCAGTACCGATGGCAAGCCCCCTTGAGGCAACGATGCTCGGGTCGGCAGTCCGAGCAACGCTCGCGAGTCTGCAAGAACTGCTCGATGGGCATTCGCGTGGGCGTCCGTGGGACCAGCCATTTCTTTGCCTCCAGCCGCTGATACCAAGTAGGTCGGCACGTCAGTGTAGTGCACTGCCAGTGCCCGCAGACATGAAGCACGCCTACCGAACCACACGTCGGACAAATTATGTCATCCACGTTCTCGTTGGCCTGGATGCCGATCGTACTAACGGCAGGCGCGCTCACTGGTGCGTGCACGGCGCCACTGGGAGTCTCCAGCCAGCCCTCCACCCCGCTCTGGCTGTCTTCGTCCTCGCCGCCGAGGCCGCCGACCGAACCTGAGGGGGAGCGAAAAGGGGGGGGGCAATTGCTGAGGAGGCTCGGAGCGGGTGATTATCGAGCAGGGGCTGGCCCTCCCGGCGCTCCTATAGGCATACCACGACATGCTCTCAGAACCGCAAAATCGTCTACGAACAAGAGCAGTGATCTGATAACACAAACCCGATGCATTAAAACAAGACGGTGTCAGCCAGAAATGCTCTAAGAACAGTTCGTGCAGACCACAAGAGACTCTTAGAGCATTATTTTATCGGCCTATAGGGGAGCCAAGACGCTTCGCCACTGCTCGAGATTCACACCGCAGATAGATGGGCGGGCGGTAGGCCCCCGACATCGAGTGCGCCGAAGGATGGGGCCGCGAGGAGCGGAGGCCGCGCATCAGGGAGCGTCTTGAAAGACGAGGGGGCCATGGAACCACAAAATCTGGGAGACTTCCTGGCCCCCCTCTCCCTGTCCTCATCCCCCTCTGAGACGCCCCCGACAATAGCGAAGCCGGCAGGCGCTCCTGGGCGGTTTGGGGCTCCTGGGGCCCGGGCGCCCCTTTGTAACGACTGGGCGATCGGGGGGGCGATGCCTTCCCTTCGGGCCAGTCCGCCCCTGGCCGCGCCGCGCCCCTGAAGGGAGTGTGCGACGACGACGGGGACGACGGCCCCTCCAACGTCGACTCCCACACCTGGTCTGGGGTGCGTTCTGGCCAGAATCCCGCCAGCCCATTTGGCGTGAGTGGCTTAGGGCGCGTCCTCTTCCAACCCCGTTCTTCTCCTTCGGGGAGGGGTCCATCAATGCTCCTTATATTAATGTACACCACATCCCCCACCCGACCAGCGACAAGCCCGGGTCACTGAGGCCCCCCCCTCGCCTTCCCCTTTTGAATCATCCTGGCGATGGACCCGACCATGTGAAAGTGTGCGTGCCGTGCAGCAGATGGGTCGAAGGAGGGGGAGCTCCCAATGGAGCAACGCCACGTGCGAGGGGTGTGCTGAAATGAGCGGGGCGGCCGAGCGTGGACGCACCCACTGGGGCTTTCGGTTGCATTCCACATGGGGCCAACGTGTGAGTGGTGCCCCGGAATGAGCGGGGAGCCTCGTGTGGACACACCCGCGGAGGCCAGAGGTGCACAGCCGTATCGGCCACGAACTATCTGAAGGGCCGAAACTGATGGGGAGGGTGCAGGCGAGCGCACCCCCTGGGGCCCCAGGGGGGGCTTCCTACGGGGCCAGGAAGCGCGTCCAGGGGTGTGCCAAACGGGGTGGGGCGGACGCATGCGGACACACCCGCCATGGCCTTCCCCTATGGGGTCACGAATCGTGGGAGGGGTCTGCCGAAACGGGAAGGGGCAGACGCATGTGTACGCGCCCAGTGTGGCCCACGAGACGAGCGAAGGGCGTGCTAAAATTGGTGGGGCGGGCGCATGTGGACGCACCCACAGGGGCCTCAGCTGAAGCCCCCCCCATATGAGGGCAACGAAACGTGTGAGGCGTGTGCTGGTTGGTGCGGCGGACGCATGTGGACACACCCAGTGTGGCCCGAGATGGAGCTCTCTATGAGCCTATGTAACCGCAAAACGTGTGACGAGTGTGCCTGAACTATTGGGGCGGAAGCATGTGGACGCCCCCTCTGGGGCCTCAGGTGGAGTTCCCCAAGGGGTCACGAAGCGTGTGAAGGGTGGTGCGACATGGATGGGACGGACGCATGGGGACACACCCAATGAGGCTTTCAGTGAAGCTCCCTATGGGGGGGGGGACGCATGTGGACAAACCCAGTGTGGCCTTAGATGAAGCTCCCTCTGGGGGTACGGAACGTGCGAGGAGTGGACAGACATGGATGGGGCAAATGCGTGTGGAAACACCCAGTGTGGTTTCAGGTGGAGTCCTTATGGGACCACGAAGCGAGCGATGGGTGTGTCGACATGGGCGGGAAGGGCGCGTGCGGACTGCGCCACAAGGACCTTCGGTGGAGCTCCCTACGCGGCCACGAGACGGGCGAGGGGTGCCGGAATGGGTTGGGCAGAGAGTTGGGCAAACGCATGTGGACACACCCAGTGTGGCCTGAGATGGAGTTCTTTATGGGGCCACGAAACGTGTGAGAGGTGGTGTGAGAGGTGTGCCTCATTTGGTGTGGCGGGTGAGACCGCAAAATGTGTGGTGAGTGTGCCGGAACTACTGGGGCGGAGGCATGTGGACGCACCCGCTGGGGCCTTAGGTGGAGCTCCCTATGGGGTCACGAAGCGTGTGAGGGGTGCCCCGAAATAGTGGGGAGGGCGCGTCTGGACGCACCCGCTGTGGCCTCAGGTGGAGCTCCATATGGGGGCACGAAGCGTGCGAGGGGTGTGCCGACATGGGCGGGGCGGACGCATGGGGACACACCCACTGTGGCCTCAAGTGGAGCTCCGCATGGGGGCACGAAGCGTGTGATGAGTGTGCCGGAATGGTTGTGGCGGGCGCACGTGGACACCAAGTTCGGCTTTGGGTGGAAATCCCGACGGGGGGTCGACATGAATGAGAGGTGTGCCGACATGGGTGGTGCGGACGCAAATGGACACACGAAACGAGTGAGGCGTGCGCCGAAACGGGTGTGGCGGACGCACGTGGACACACCCAGTGTGCGGTCTGAGGTGGAGTTTGTCGAAATGGGGGGTGGGTGGGCGGACCCCTGTGGACACACCCAATGTGGCCTTAGGTGGGGATCCCCTATGGGGCCATGGAACGTGTAAGGAGTGGGCCTGAATGGAAGGGGGGCGGACACATGGGCACGGGACGGGAGGAGGGATGACGACAAGGACAGGAGAGGATAACAGAAGACGACGGTGCCCGGACAAAAGTGTCCACGACGCCGGCGTGAAGACAATCAGGCATGATGGTAACGCCAATTGCAATATACGTATGGCTCGCCCCCCCTCACCCCCAAACCCAAAATTGAGGTGTCCATATGTTGTCCCCCGCGCGTTGCCTCGCACCCAACCCCGTCAACTTTGGGTTTGGGGGGGGCGTTGGCTATGGATATATCCCATGTTGGCGCGATAGGTGTGGACACTTGTTGTCCACTCACTGTTTCAAAGACCCGTTCATATGGTTATGGTATTTGAGCGCTATTCTAAACAGTGTGCGTTTCACGTAAGGCCCCGAGCACGAATAGGAGGGGAAGAGTGGGGAGGATGTCCGAAGAGCGCAGGACTGTGGGGGAGAGCGGAGGAGGGGGGTAGAGTCAAATGTTGGTGTTCGAAAGCCGTTTATGATGATGATGATGACGATGATGATGATGATGATGATGATGATGATGATGATGATGATGATGATGATGATGGTGGTGATGGGCGAGCAGGTATCAGGGCGCTGCCCCCCCCCCGCAGGCCTCAGCTTGCGCGGAACTGGTACAACTGGATAGGACAGGTCATAGAACTGGTCATAGAACTGGCCCATAAATAACGGCATAGAACTGGCCAACATTCTAGAGACGAACACTTTAGATATCTCAAACTCTTTATTTGAGTCGACCAGTTCTTTGCCAGACCCAATTCTTAATGGACCAGTTCTATGACCATTTCTATGACCAGTTGTGCCAGTTCCGCGCAAGCTGAGGCCTACGGCGGAGGGGGGGGGGCGCCCTGATACCTGCACGCCCACATGTACATCCACATCGACGAAGCAACGACACTCTTCGTAACCAGACGTGTGTCAAAGACGGGTTCATATGGTTGTGATTTGTGATCGCTATTATTATAAACTTGCCGCGTTTCACGTGAGGCCCCGGGCACGAATAGGAGGGGAAGATGGGGGAGGAGGTCCGAAGAGCGCTGGAGCTTGGAAATACTAGCGTCGGACTCTGGGGGAGGGCGGAGGAGGGGGGTAGAGTCGAATGTTGGTTCGGAAACCGTTGACGATGAGGACGATGATGATGATGGTGACGGGCGTGCAAAGAAACAAGGCGCTCCCCCCCCCGCCGCAGGCCTCAGCTTGCGCGGAACTGGTACAACTGGATAGAACTGGTCATAGAACTGGTCCATAAAAAAATCCGGCATAGAACTGGTTGAGACGACCAGATCTATGCAAAAGCCAATTCTTAATGGACCAGTTCTATGACCAGTTGAATGACAAGTGCGATCCAGTTGTGCCAGTTCCGCGCAAGCTGAGGCCTGCGGCGGGGGGGGGCGCCCTGCTACCTGCATGCCCACATGTACATCCACATCGACGAAGCAACGAAACTCTTCGTACCCAGACGTGTATCAAAGACGGGTTCACATGCTTATGATATGTGAGCGCTATTATAAACTGCGCGCGTTTCACGTGAGGCCCCGAACACGAATAGGAGGGGAAGGGTGGACAGGAGGTCCGAAGAGTGCAGGAACTTTGGGATGATAGCGTCGGACTCTGGGGGAGGGCGGAGGAGTAGGGTAGAGTCGAATGTTGGTGTTCGAAAACCATTAACGATGTTGACGATGATGGTGATGATGATGATGAGGATGAGGATGAGGATGAGGATGATGATGATGATGATGATGAAGAAGGTGATGATGGACGTGCAGGTAACAGGGCGCTGCCCCCCCGCCGCAGGCCTCAGCTTGCGCGGAACTGGTACAACTGGATAGAACTGGTCACAGAACTGGTCATAGAACTGGTCCACACAAAATGAGGTCCGGCATAGAACTGGACAAAATTCTACAGACGAATACTTTACATATCTCAAATTCTTTATTTGAGACCACCAGATCTATGCAACAGCTAATTCTTAATGGACCAGTTCTGTGAGCAGTTCTGACCAGTTCTGTGACCAGTTCTATCCAGTTGTACCCGCGCAAGCAGAGGCCTGCGGCGAGGGGGGGCGCCCTGTCACCTGCACTCCCACATGTACATCCACATCAACGAAACAACGCAGCTCTTCTTACCCAGACGTGTTTCACAGACCGGTTCGTATGGTTATGAAATTCGAGGGCTATCCTAAACTGCGTGCGTTTCACGTGAGGCCCCGAGCACGAATAGGCAGGGAAGAGTGGGGAGGAGGTCCGACGAGCGCAAGACATAGGGGATGATAGCGTCGGAGTCTGGGGGAGGGCAGAGGAGTGGGGTAGATTCGAATGTTGGTGTTCGGAAAACGTTGATGATGTTGACGATAATGATGACGATGATGCTGATGATGATGATGATGATGATGATGACGATGATGATGATGATGATGGTGATGATGATGATGATGATGACGATGATGATGATGATGATGATGATGATGATGATGATGCTGATGATGATGATGAAAATGACGGGCGTGCAGGTAACAGCGCGCTGCCCCCCCCCCCCCGCCGCAGGCCTCTGCTTGCGCGGAACTGGTACAACTGGATAGATCTGGTCATAGAATTGGTGCAAAAGGGTCGACATTCTAAAAAGGAGAGCGTTCGAGATCTCAAATTTTTTGTTGGAGACGACCAGTTCTGTGCCAGACCCCATTCTTAAGGGGCCAATTCTATGACCAGTTCCATCCAATTGTACCAGTTCCGCGCAAGCAGAGGCCTGCGGCGAGGGGGGGCACCCTGTTACCTGCGCGCCCACATGTACATCCACATCAACGAAGCAGAACAGCTCTTCTTACCCAGACGAATTTCAAAGACCGCTGCGTACGGCTATGGTATGTGAGCGCTATTATAAACTGCGCGCGTTTCACGTGGGGCCCCGAGCACGAATAGGAAGGGAAGAGTGGGGAGGAAGTCCGAAAAACGCTGGACTTGGGGATGATAGCGTCGGACTCTGGGGGAGGGCGGAGGAGCGGGGTAGAGTCGGATGTGTGTGTTCGGAAGGCGTTGATGATGTTGATGATGACGATGATGCTGATATTGATGGGCGTGCAGGTAACAGGGCGCTGCCCCCCCGCAGCAGGCCTCTGCTTGCGCGAAACTGGTACAACTTGGTAGAACTGGTCATAGAACTGGTCCATTAAAAACAAGGTCCGGCATAGAACTGGTCGACATTCTAACGGGACAATCTTTTGATATCTCAAAATCTTTATTTCAGACGGCCAGTTCTATGCCAACCCCTATTCCTAATGGACCAGGTCTTTGACCAGTTCTATGACCAGTTCTGTCCAATTGTACCAGTTCCGCGCAAACTGATGCCTGCGGCGGGGGGGCACCCTGTTACCTGCACGCCCACATGTACATCAACATCAACGAAGCAACGAAACTCTTGATTGACCAGACGTGTTTTCAAGACCAGCTCGTATGGTTATGCAATTTGAGCGCTATTTTGAATTGCACGTGAGGCCCCGAGCACGAATAGGAGGGGAACAGTGGGGGGAGGTCCGAAGAGTGCAGGAGCTTGGGGATGATAGCGTCGGACTCTGGGGGAGGGCGGAAGAATGGGGTAGAACGGATGTGGGTGTTCGGAAACCGTCGGTAATGTTGACAATAAGATGAAGGTGATGATGATGATGATGATGCTGCTGCTGCTGCTGATGATGATGATATTGATGGGCGGGCAGGTAACAGGGCGCTGCCCCCCCCGCCGCAGGCCTCTGCTTGCGCGGAACTGGTACAACTGGATAGAACTGGTCATAGAGCGGGTCCATAAAAACGAGGTCTGGCATAGAAGTGGTCGAAATTCTAAAGAGAAATACTTTAGATACCTCAAATCCTTCATTTGGAACGACCAATTCTATGCAAGACCCTATTCTTAAATGACCATTTTTATGACAAGTTATATGACCACTATCCAGTTGTACCAGTTCCGCGCAAACTTAGGCCTGCGGCGGGGGGGGCGCCCTGTTACCTGCGCGCCCAAATGTACATCCACATCAACGAAGCAACGAAACTCTTCTTACCCAGACGTGTTTCAAAGACCGGATCATATGGTTCTGAGATTTGAGCGCGATTCTAAACTGCGTGCGTTTCACGTGAAGCCCCGAGTGCGAATGGGAGGGGAAGGGTGGGGAGGAGGTCCGAAAAGCGCAGGGGCTTGGGGATGATAGCGTCGGACTCTGGGAGAGGGCGGAAAATGGGGGTAGAGTCGAATGTTGGTGTCCGGAAGCCGTGGGCGATGTTGACGATGATGCTGATGCTGATGATGATGCTGATGCTGATGCTGATGATGATGATGATGATGATGATGATGATGCTGATGATGATGGTGCTGATGATGACGATGATGGACGTGCAGGTAACAGGGCGCTGCCCTCCCCCGACGCAGGCCTCAACTTGCACGGAACTGGTACAACTGGATAGAACTGGTCAAAGAACTGGTTCATCAAAAACTGGTCAACATTCTAAAAAGAACTGGTTTATCAAAAACTGGTACAACTGGATAGAACTGGTCCGGCATAAGACTGGTCAATATTCTAAAGAGAAATGCTTTCGATATCCCAAACTCTGTATTTGAGACGACCAGTTCTATGCAACACCCGATTCTTAATGGGTCAGTTCTTTGACCAGTTCTATCCAGCCGAACCAATTCCGCGCAAGCTGAGGCCCGCGGCGGGGGGGGAACGCCCTGTCACCTGCACGCCCACATGTGCATCCACATCAACGAAGCAACGGAATTCTGCTTACCCAGACGTGTTTCAAAGACCGGTTCATGTGATTATGAGATTTGAGCGCTCTTCTAAACTGCGTGCGTTTCACGTGAGGCCCCGAGCACGAATAGGAGGGGAACAGTGGGGGGGAGGTCCGAAGAGCGCAGGGGCTTGGGGATGATAGCGTCGGGCTCTGGGAGAGGGCGGAGGAGTGGGGTAGAGTCGAATGTTGGTGTCCGGAAGCCGTGGGCGATGTTGACGATGATGCTGATGCTGATGCTGATGCTGATGCTGATGCTGATGATGATGATGATGATGATGATGATGATGATGATGATGATGATGATGATGATGGTGCTGATGATGGGCGTTCAGGTAACAGGGCGCTGCCCCCCCTGCCGCAGGCCTCTGCTTGCGCGGAACTGGTACAACTGGGTAAAACTGGTCATAAAAAAAGGCCCGGCATAGACCTGGTCGACATTCTAAAGAGAAGTACGTTCGATATCTCAAACTCTTTATTTGAGACGACCAGTTCTATGCCAGACGCTATTCTTGATAGGCCAGTTCTACGACCAGTGTTATGACTAGTTCTATCCAGTTGTACCACTCCCGCTTAAGCTGAGGCCTGCGGCGGGGGGGGGCGCCCTGTTACATGCTTGCCCACATGTACATCCACATCAACCGAGCAACGAAACTCTTCTTACCCATAAGTGTTTCGTTGACCAATACATATGGTTATGAGATTTGAGCGCTGTTCTAAACAGCGTGCGTTTCACGTGAGGCCCCCAGTACGGATAGGAGGGGAAGAGTGGGGAGGAGGTCCGAAAAGCGCAGGAGCTTGGTGATGATAGCGTCGGACTCTGGGGGAGGGCGGTGGAGTGGGGTAGAGTCGAACGCTGGTGCTCGGAAGCCGTGATGATGATGGGCGTGCAGGTAACAGGGCGCTGCCCCCCCCCGCCGCAAGCCTCTGCTTGCGCGCAACTGGTACATTAGATAGAACTGGTCATAGAACGGGTCATAGAACTGGTCCATAAAAAGTCCCAGCATAGAACTGGTCAACATTCTGAAGAGAAATACTTTAGTTATCTCAAACTCTTTTTTTGAGACGACCAGTTCTATGCCAAACCCTCTTCTTAATGGCCAGCTCTATGACCAATTCGATGACCAATTCTATCCAGTTGTAACAGTTCCGCGCGAGCTGAGGCCTGCGGCGGGGGGGGGGAGCGCCCTGTTACCTGCGCGCCGCCATGTACATCCACATGAACCAAGCAACGACACTATGCTTACCCAGACGAGTTTCAAAGACCGGATCGGATGGTTATGAGATTTGAGCGCTGTTCTGAACTGCATGCGTTTCACGTGAGGCCCCGAGCACGGATAGGAGGGGAACAGTGGGGGGGAGGTCCGAAGAGCGCAGGAGCTTGGGGACGATAGCGTCAGATTCCGGGGCGGGGGGGCGGAAGAGTGGGGCAGAGTCGACTGCTGGTGTTCGGAAGCCGTTGGTTATTTTGACGACGATGATGATGACGATGATGATGATGATGATGATGATGATGATGATGATGTTGATGATGATGATGATGATGATGTTGATGATGGTGATGGTGATGACGGGCGTGCAGGTAACAGGGCGCTGCCTGCCCCCCCCGCCGCAGGCCTATGCAGGCGCAGAACTGGCACAGCTGGTTAGAGCGGGTCATAGAACTGGTCGTAGAACTGGTCCATAAAAAGGTCCGGCATAGAACTGGTCGATATTCCAAAGAGAAATACTTTAGATATCTCAAACTCTTTCTTTGAGGCAACCATTTCTATGCCAAACCCTATTCTTAATGGCCAGTTCTATGACCAGTTCTTTCCAGGTGTACCAGTTCAGCGCAAGCTGAGGCCTGCGGCGGGGGGGGGGAGCGCCCTCTAATCTGCGCGCCCACATGTGCATCCACACCAACGGAGCAACGAAACTCTGCTCACCCAGACGGTGCCCGGACAAAGTGTCCACGCCGACGGCGTGAAGACAATCAGGCATGATGGTAGCGACAATTGCAATATACATGCGGCTCGCCCCCCCTCATCCCCAAACCCAAAGTTGAAGTGTCCAGATTTTGTCCCCCGCGCCTTGCCTCGCACCCAACCCCGTCAACTTTGGGTTTGGGGGGCGGGGGCTATGGACATTTGTTCGACGCAATTCGAGGTCGTACCATGTTGGCGCGACAGGCGTGGACACTTCTTGTCCACCCACCGGAGAAGACGCAAGGGCACTGTTTCTTCAAACCGAGGACCTGGCACCACGAGATGGCTTTGAACAAACAATACAAGCTGCACATCGTGGCAGAATCTGAACCGCACGCGGACTCTCCGCGAGCACAGCACGGCAGGGATGCCCTCATCGTGTCCGCTCTGCGGGGGCCTGCCATCCTTGGCGCGACGCAGCATGCACCGCGCGGCCAAAGCTCGCGCCGCGCGCGGGCGCCCCGCGGGCACTTCACACTGGGTTTTGATCGGGTCGCCGGGGGGGGGCCCTCATATTGCCCGCCCTGTGAAGGCCGACCACCCCCGTCAAAACTTTGCGGCGCAGTCTGGGCCGTGGACGGGCGCTCCGCGAGCACTTTGCAGCGGCGCTTCGCAGGGGTGGCGGCGCAGCCCTCAAAATGTCAGCCCTGCGCAGTCCCGCCGTCTAATTCTCGACGCACAAATGCAAAGCACGCCGCGCGTGGGCGAGCAGCACTGACTGGCACGAGCCCGGGCTCAGAAAGAAGAGGCAACTGGGTCGAGCATCCTGCCAGAGCCCGCCACAACCCCTCCACCCGCCTGCTCCGTCAGGGGGCGGCGGACGAGACGCAGGTCCTCA
The DNA here is from genome assembly GCA_963575745.1 of Prorocentrum cordatum. Taxonomy (NCBI): domain Eukaryota; class Dinophyceae; order Prorocentrales; family Prorocentraceae; genus Prorocentrum; species Prorocentrum cordatum. Next base: position 178,909 of record CAUYUJ010001237.1, read on the forward strand.
AACTTCTCCACGGGGCCCCTGGGACGCGCCGCGGCCGGGCCCCAAACGCGCGCGGGTTGAGAGCTTCCTTTTTTTGTTCTCCCCGCGGGGATCTCTAGAGGACCCGCTGAATTCCCGAGGCCACGGTCGCCGACAGGGTCACCATCCCTGCGGCCCCTTGGTCCGAACCAGAGGCCGTGCGACGCGGCGCGCAGAACTGTTGAGACCTTATTTCTGGGTTCCCTCAGACTGCAGGGGCCTGGCAGGGAAGAAAAGGGCGCGCCGCAGAGAGGGAAGCAACTTCGCATTTTTGCTCACTTTCCTATCCTCTAAACTCTACGCGCCGACCCTGCATCGTGCATTTCCACGCCGCCCTGCCGGCGCCAGGCCCCTCTCGCCCAGCACAGCTCTTCCCAAATGCATGGTCTTGCTGCCAGCGCCGTAGCAGCGGCAGCAGACGCGCACCCAAAAAAAAACGGAACTGAACAGTCCACTGCAGCACAGCGGTGACATTGGGGATCAAGGAACTGCGGTGACAAGCGGGGACAAGCCTTGCAGCGACAAAACCCGCCGGTCGACGACCACGCGTACCCGAGCTTACCTTCACGCTCCAGCTTTTGAGGACTGAAAGAAGATGTCTAGGCAAGATCTAGTCTCGGCCATTTCGGCAGGGACTCCGCGCCTAGCTCTACGGCCGCACGAGACTTTATAATGCACCTCAATATTTGGCTGAGCACGTCAGGGCTGGCCGTGGGATGAGACTTGCGGCCAAACACGACCAGAAATTACCTTGCCCGTGGAACACCTCAGAGGGGCAGATGCCCTCGTCGTCCACGCACGCATGCGGGCAAACATATTACACTTTGATGCAATAAGCACTCCTGAACAGCAAATCCAACACTGACCCTGCGCACGGCCTGCGCCCCGAGACTCAATCCGCAAAAACATGGGGCCAATCGACATGCAGTCGAAATGGCGCGCGGCCTGGCCATGGAGGCTCACCCCCCGCGGCCGCGAAATCCTGGGAATTCTCCAGCTTGCGAAGTCTGCAGGAGGTGGTCCCACGCAGGCCCATGCACAGGGGCCAGGTGGTGGCCTTCCTCTGAGACCATCACAAAAGCCCAACCAACCCTCGAGAGCTCTTTGATCCTGGAAAGGGTAGCAGCGTCCATCTGGGCCATGAGTCTCCGGAGGTCGGGCCCTGAGAAGCCCAAGCCAAAATCAATGAAATCCTCCTACTGGAACTTTACTGTGACCCCATTCGTGCCGGTGAGATGCTGAGCCATTTGCACCTTGGGCAGCGGCTGGGGCTTCACCCCGAACATCAATAGACGCCGCTCCTTGAAGACCGCCTCCAACTCCGTCAGCTCCTCCCCCCTGATACAGCAGTAGCTCTACCTTCGCCCGTCTTGCGCTTCTACTTGGCGAGGCGGGACATGCGTTCCTCGTGCGCACGTCTGGCCCGCAGGAAGGCTTCGCTGGCGCCGCCGAGGGGTTTCTTGGCAGCCTCGCGGGAATGGTCGGCCAGCACCTTCTTGCGCCCATCGAATTGCACTTGGTCCGCAGGCGCGCTCACAAAGTCGCCTGGGAAGCGTTCGATCAGATCGTCGGCAACGTCGGTGGTTTCCGATGGCTTCACAAAAAACACGCAATGCTAGCTTGGTCGCTGCAGGCTTGCTTTAAGCACCGTCAGGGGCCATCCCCACCTGAATGAGTGTTACGGATTTTGCGTGCAACTTCAGCTCGCCCCCCAGAATCTTGATGGACAACTCGAGCGCTTCCGCCTCCGACCTCCACCCGTCAAATGTGTCAAAATTCTTATCACGCTGCTTCTCGCGCTGTTTGGTTTTTGACTGGGCGTCGCTCGCGTTGGTGTGCACGAAGGTGGGAGGACCACCTCTTGGCTTATTACAGGCCAAGGGCGCACCCCTGTCACGCTCGTACTCCTTGAGCAGCGTGAGGTGGCGCCCTGCTTCTGGGCCAACATACAGAACTTGTCCAGCTCCGAACCTGAGAGACCCTCTGTGGCAATGGCAACTGGCTGCGTGGGGAGAGACGGCCAAGACCCCTGGGGAGAAAGAGTGAGGAGCAGCAGCTTTGCCGCCCACATCTTCACACCACGAGATCGCCAACTTCTGTGGATCCTTCAGGAGACAAGGATGGCCACACGTCTCCACGATGCTCGCAATACCACCACGTGCTGAGTTTCTCCCGCGTCCGCACGCGCCGCACGTCCACGTCGCCGCCTGGCGCCCCGGCGGGCGCAGAACCCCAAGGCGCAGCGGGGGCCACTGCGGGCCCCGAGGGGGGAACGCCGCGCGTGTGGCGACCCCGTTGCTCGCAACAGTCATGCCCTTTGCGCGGGTCGCTGCCGACAAGTCCACACACTACTGGGCCAGAAAGGCTGCAGAGGCAAGTCTGGGAGGAGGGGGGGGCGAGGAGGAGAGGACTCGCGGGACACTGCCTCTTCGAACAAGGGCCCAACACCACACGATGGTTAGGGAAATAACGATGCAAATTGCACTCACTCTGCAACACAATAATGACTCATGGTCGATGGAGGGGGCGCGAACACTTGGTAATGTTTTATGACAAGCACGGCGGGGGTGCCAGGAACTGGCCTGCTTGCTGTGTGCAGGGCCACCATCCCTTGCAAATGAGCAATGCGAACTACACTTCGCGACTAAGTCTCGATCGTGCGCGGCCACCCCGCGATCACTTCCATTTGACTTTTGGCAGGTACGCGGGGTGGGCTGGCAAATTGCCTGCTGTGCGCAGGCCCATCAAACATCATGATGGTCACTCCGCCACGACAGTGCGTTCGTTTTCGATCGTGCGGCACACTTGGCGCAGGTGGAGCACAAGGCGAATCTGACGCACCAGGCGTGCCTGGCACGCTTTGGCCCAACGGGCGCCTGGCGCGCCTGGTGCGCGTTGCGCGCCTGGCACGTGTGGCACATCTTGCCCCAGCGTCGCGCACCTGGGGTCTGAATAGCTGGCCATCCAAAGACGGCCGCCGAATATGCTGAGACTCTGTCACTACGTGTGTTGAGGGGGCGAGTGGGACGGAGCCAAACAGGTCGCGCGTGTGAGAAGTGTCTTGACCCCTTCCCCTGCCCTCCCTGGATCTGGACAGGATGGGGTCGCGGGTCGTGATGGCGTCCAAGATGCCCAAGCGAGAAGGCACAGATCATGGATGCTCCTCAGGTTTGGGGCCGACCTTGTCCTCCTGGGCGTTGAAAGCCCTTTGATCGATAGCCTACAAGATGGCCCCAAGACGGCCCGAAACGCTGTCAAGAGAGCCCCAAGAGGGCACCAATAGGGCCCCACGAGGCCCCCAAAGGCCCCAGGAGAGCCCCAAGAGGGCACCAATAGGCCCCCAGATGCGGCCCAGAAACATCCAAGATGCTCCAAGAACCCGTCCAAGAGCGGGCAAGAGGTCTTCAAGACGCCCCAAAAGGAACCGAAACAAACCGGAGAAATCCTACGATACCCAAGGAGGCATCCATATGGGTCTCTGGCCCACACAGGCCCCCCAAAATCTCCACATTATGCATCGTTCCCCTGGTGAGGGTTAGCTCCGCAGGGCATCGTGTCTGGATGGATGGTTTTGGTCTGGAAGGGATACTTTTTGGCTTGCGGGCTTGCGAAGCAGGTCGAAAGCCGTCCGGACACTAGCCGAGCCGCGACTAGGCAGCAAGAAAAACAGGCAAGCTAAGCGAGCGCGCGGGCAGCCACTCAAAAGAAAAACCAGAAACGAAACTCCCAACCCGGTGGCGTGGAGATCCTGGTGGCGACCATCAAGTAAGCGCAGCCGAAATGACGCGGCGGCGCGACCATAAACACGCAAAGGTCAATCACTCGGCGCGAGTCGGCACAAAGTCCGTCAGATACGAGCAGGACCGACAGGCACACCCGGACGACGTCCGTGTCGTAGGCGACACAAGTGCATCGTGTCAGCGCAAGAGTGAAGAGGGGCAATCTCGTCACATATTGGACTGCAAACGGCAGTACCTTGCAGGAGACAGCAGCTCACGGGCGCACAGAGCCACACATGCCGAAGTCCTTGCACCGTAGAGGTCGGCAGCGTAGCGAGACCCCACTGAACCCCTTCGGTCACCAGTGGAGGCCGACACCAGACAGGAGCAGGCCAGGGGCACCTGACCGCCCATCCACAGTGTGATCCTTGCATGGAATTCGTAGCGAGACTTCACGGAAACCTTCCGGTCACCAGTGGAGGCCGACACCAGCCAAGAGCAGGCCAGGGGCCACCTGACCGCCCATTCCCAGTGTGATCCTTGCATGGAATTCAAGCTGTCAGAACACCGTCAGACAGGGGTATTGGCGGCAACCCCAGCCGCGTGGGATAAACCCGGTGAAACAAGGGGGAGGAGGGGAAGTGCACGCCTGGAAGGGATACGCGAAGCGTTAAGAATTTCAATGCGGATCCAGCCGTGGCAGCGGGGAGCCTCCCCGAGGCCAAGGAAAGGCAAACCTCGTCCAAAAGCCTCACTCCTCGAGCCTCCCCCAAGCGAGGCTTGCGTCGGATCGGGCCGCATCGGAGCCGAACTCGGATCGCATCGGCCGCGCCAAGATGCACGGCAGCGCCGTGCGAGCATCGGGCCGCGCTAGACAGCCGGAACACCGGACGTCGGCATCGAGCCGGATCGATCGGATCGAAGTAGGCCCTGCCCCAAGAGCCGTGGCTGTCCTGCATCGACGTCGACGTCGTCCTTGGGGAAACCAGAAACAATACCCATACTACTACTCCCTGGACCTCTCCTGGGGTGCGTTCTGAGCAGAATTCCGAGGCGAATCCAGCAGTGGCGACGAGGGGCTCCCAGGAGGCCAACAAAAAGCGAAAGCGAAGGAAAGGTCTCGGTTTAGGCACCTCTTCCGCATCAGACCTCTCCTAACGCTGGTTTCCGGGTGATTACTCGGCTCTCTGGCTGCCCTTCGGGACGATCCGGGCACCCCAGGAACGCCCTTGGCGAGGGCGCAGGCGCTGGAAGGCACCCCAAGGCTGGAAAGCTGCCGAGATCGGCGGTGGACAAACCTCCCTTTAGTAAACCACCCTTTAGTGAAAACGGCCCGAGGACGGAAACCGACGGACCTGGACCCGCAAAAAGGACGGCCGCGACGCCCTCTCGCGAACCGAAAACGGCCAATTCGCTGATCGACGCGTCAGGGTAGGAGGCCTATCAACCTCCGACGAGAACATACGGAAGCGTCCGAAGACCTCGAGCCTCTTCCTCCTTCGAGGGGGTGCTTTTTCCTCCCCCGAGTCCTCGGGGTGCTGAGAGGCGAGGCGCGGCAGGGCGCGAGCGGGGCGGCGCCGCCAGCGAGGGCGACGGGGCAGCGGCCCGAGGGCCGACAGAGGTCCCCGTCGCTGCGGGCGCGCGGGAGGCTGGGCTGCACGTCCACCACCTCCGCGGGGGGGGGGAGCGCACGCAGAAGGGAGGGCGAGGAGAGGGGGCGAGGGGGGAGAGCGAGGGGGGGGGGGAGGGACGAAGAGGGAGGGGCGACAGGGGGGGGGGGGAGGGGCGAGAGGTCGGGCGGCACGCCCACCACCTCCGCGGGGAGGGGGGGGAGCGGGAGGAGGAGGGCGAGGAGCCCAGACACCCCTCGGGTCATGAAGAAGTCACGACGGAAGGTCTTCTCTTCTTTCGGCCTCTGGGGTCCCTTGGCAGCCCTCGGGACCGTCAAACAACGACTCGGGATGAGAAACCGGTCCCGGGGAATGAATCCGAACCTCTGGGAAACTGGGCTGCACGTCCACCACCTCCGCGAGGAGTAGAATAAGAACAACACATACACATAAACTTTTGGCGCTCCGCGCGGATTTCTTGAATCTGCGCTGGGGCTCCCCTCCCTGGCGCGCGGAGCGCGCCAGCGGCGGCGCCAGAGGCGCCGCTGGGGGGCCCAGACGCCGATCCAAGAAATCCAGCGCGGAGCGCCAACAATCCCACCAGCCCTCTGGGCGTAGGTGGTCTAGAACAGATCCTCTTCCACCTCTCCCTCTTCCCCCTTGGGGAGGGGTTTACCCCTCCCCCTACCCCCTCCCCTGGACCTCGACGGAGGGTTTCGCGAGCGGTCGGACGGCTCTTTTGGCC
>CAUYUJ010001237.1:190000-237630 GCA_963575745.1 Prorocentrum cordatum
AGCAAAATGCATCCACCTGGGCGATGCCAGGTAACTCCTCGCGACAAGCACAGGACGCTTTCGGCGGCAAAAGGCAGCTAGCGGTGATGATGACTCGACTGAGTTGTCTGAGGACGCCGGCGCGGCAATGCGTTCGGGACGCTCTGGGCACCCCTGGCGCGCCCTCGGCAGGGCGCAGCTGCTGGAGGGCACCCCGAGGCTGGAAGATCTCCAGGGACCCACGGCATCAACCGAAAAACTCGCATGGCGAACTCGGACCTCGAACGACGAACCCAAGACGCGGAACAGGAGAAGAACTCAAGGAAGGGATCGATTCCATAATCGATGTAATCGATGTACACAAAATTTTATCTGAGTTCGAATCTACGGACAATGCGTAGAATGTTGGTCGATCTACAAAAACTCTACGTATCTGCTCGTAGATCTGGAGGCAATTGCAATTCTGATTGTTTCCCGAACGGTATGGCCAGAAAGCACCCGCTGTCGGCCATACACTATAAGATGTCTTGGCGCGCGCGTCGCCAGTTTGGGGGTGACGCACGCTTCGTAGACATGTGTGGGGGCGATACCGAGCGGACCAGGAGAGGGACGAGGCCGCCAACGCCGACGCGGACGACGCGCACGGCGCGGGCGGACGGCGGGGCGCCGCGCGCACCTCTGGGGCCTCGGCGCCCGCGCTCGCGCCGGGTCCTGCGGCGCATGCGCCAACGCCGCCATCGCTGCGAGGCAGGGATCTATCCACATCCACCGCCCGTGGAACCGACGCTCTGGGACCCCAGCGGGCGGTGGACATGGATATATGTTTGCCCCATGGGCCCCGAATGCATCCATATCCACCGCCTGCCGAGGTCCCCGAAGATCGATCCTCCAGGCGGTGGTGATGTTGAGATCCTCGCCTTGGAATCGGCGGCGTCGTCCGACACTGCGGCTCTGCGGCGAAGAAGTCTGACAGCGAGGGATGGACTAAGGCTGCGGCTGCGCGGGCCATAGGCTCAGCAGCAGACAGGGACAAGCAGAGGGGTACGATCGGGAGCTTCTGCTCAGCGCACCTGAAAGTGGATAGCGTGCCGCTGCGCTCCGCGGCGTTGGAGGCTAGGAAGAACAACTGGAGACGCTGGAGCTCGGGGACTGGTCCATGGATAGCGTGTCGCGCCGAAGCGTGGTGAGCCAGAACCGGCGGAGTGGCGCGCGATCCAAAGCTGGCCGACTGTGAGGCCCAGCAGCAGAAAAAGGCAAGCAAAGGGGCAGTGTGGGCCCCCGTGGGCAACTCAACCAAGCTCTCGCCACCGCTCGGACGTCCACTCCCCGCGCACGTTTCGAGTTCGTGCGTGCCGTGTGCTGCCAGATGATACAGGGTGCTCCTCGATGGCCCTCGCCGAAAACAAATGCACACGTCCAAGCGATGCCCAGACCTCCCATGGAAAGCCTACGCTGGGCGAGCCAGGCGCAAGCCGTTCCTCGTCACCCTCCGCCCTGGTCCTGCAGGGGGGGAGGGAGGGAGGGAGGGAGGGAGGCGGAGAGGGAGCAGGGAGGAAGAGGAGTGAGGACATTTGAAGGTGGGGGGGAGGAGCGCGGGACCTGAGCCCCTGTCCCTCCGCATCCTCGCCCGCCCTCTCTTCTCCTCCCGCGCTCCTCCTCTGACGCCCTCCGCTCCCCCCCCGGCCTCCGTGCCCTCGAGCCCTGCCTCCCGTTCCTCTGCATCCTCCGCTCCGCCCTCTCCCCCCTCCTCCGTCCCCCCCTGCCCCCGCCCTCCCGCCCTCTCTCCTCGGACATTGCTCAACGTGGCGCCAGGTCCTCCCGCTCCTCCAGCTCATGCTGCTCCTGGCCATCCTCCTCCCTGCTCCTTCCGCATCCTCGTCCTCACCCTCCTCCTCACGGTCCGGCTCCTCCGCCACTTCCCCTCCTTCTCCTCCTTCTCTTCCTCCAGCGTCCACAGCCCGCCTCTCTGATTGCGAGCCACACTATGGGGTCGTTTGGGGGGATGCAGGTCCGCCAGGGCACCCGTTGGCGGACAGTGAGAAACAGCGCAATGGGAAGGGATGCGTCGAGAGGGGTAAGATGTCTGACGTGGCATGTGCGACTATCTTAGTGTGAATGCTACTCTCCTCTCGCCCTGGGCTATCTCAGAGCGCGGCCCCTTTTCTCCCACACACTGCTTATTACGTGCCGGATTTGTAAGCTGATGTGTCATATGGGTCTTCGCTCGTTTGCTTTTGCTGTCAGAAAGTGTACTCAGGTACCCCCGCTGCACCGTTGCCCTCATTTCAGGATCGGCACTTTGGCCCCATCGTCCAGAAAGGCGCTCTCGCCCCAGCGCGGGCCGAACTTCTGGATGCGAGTCCTGGCTCGTCGTTGACGCCCCCCTGCCTCTCCCTCTTCCGCCTTCCCCTGGTCCTCCTGCTCCTCCCGCTGCTCCTGTATCATTACCCGATGGCGGAAATCCTGCTCATCCGCCACCTCGTCTTCCTCCTCCCATTCCTCACGTGTGCACAGCTCCCCTTTATGACAGCACATGCCTCCATCGGATCATCTTGGTGGTTCCACGCCCACTATGACACCCGTCGGATAGAGTTAGGTCGGGCGTGTCTGGACAAAACATTCAAACTATTGTGCTTTTCGAAACAAAAACTCCAACATAAGAAAAACATGATCCAAACATCGTCCTCCGACTACTTTTACTATTTTTGAAGATTCCCCCTGTAGAGGAACGGGCCCGAATTAAGAATAGAGAAAACTCAGCGCAATGGCAACGAATGGGTGGGAGGGATAGGACAGCAGACAGGGCGCGGGCACACCCAGCTTGACCTCCGCCTCCGTTCTCTCCCCCCTCCCACGTCCCTCCTCCACCCCCCCCCCTCCTCGCACAATTAAGCAAATTCCATTCAATGAAGCGTTTAAGAGGTACACTATAAACCAACCCCCCTCAGCCATTTCTCTACACTGTCTTACCTTGTCCCAGACAGGCATGCCGTTGTCGCTCTGTTTGGCGAATGCTGTACTCCCCTCCCTCCTCACCTGAGGTTGTCCGGAAAATCTCGCGGCCCCCTCCGCGTGCTCTTTCTTACGCGCAAGATTTCAAACGTTGACTTGCGTACGGCTTTTTACATACGGGTTGATTTCGGTGTTTCAAGATGGTGATCCTACTGCAGCGTGGGCCTCATTTTCGGATCGGCGCGTTGCTCCCGTCGTCCAAAATGGCGCTCTCGCCCCAGCGCGGGTCACTTGTCTGGATCCGAGTTTTACTTCACCGTGCCCCCCCACCCCACGACACCATTTCCCCCCCCCATCATTTCCTCTCCTCCGCCTTACCTGGTCCTGTTGCGCCTCCCGCTCATTCCACTCCAAGTCCTGCTGCTGCTGTTCGTCTCGCCCCATCGCGGGCCACTTTTCTGAATCCGAGTCTTTATGCATCGTTGTCCCCCCCTCATTCCCCTCCTCCACCTTCCCCTGGTCCTCCTTTCCCTCCCGATCCTTCCGCTTTGGCTCCTGCTGCTATTGTTCGTCCTCATCAGTTTCCTCCCGCTCATCCTCCTGCTCACCCGCCACCTCCTCACTCTCCCTGTGCACGCAGCTCCCCTCTGCCCGATTACGCATAATTACGAGGTGGTCTTGCTGTGCGAGTCGCAGGTCGGCTATGACACGCGTCCGCGCATGGGGAAAAATCAGCGCCATTGGAAGGGATGGGAGGATGGAATGGGATGTCAGATGAGGCGCGAACTCACCTAGCTTGCAAGCAGCTTGACCTCCCCCTCTCTTCCCCTCCCCCCTTGGAGGCGGCGAGGGAGTCTGAGCTGGTCGGGCCCCGAAGGAAAAATGTGCCAACATCGGTCCCCTCAAAATCCGCTCAACATCGGTCCCCAGACCCCTCAACCCGCCCGGGGTCCATCTGGTACAGCTCTTTACCCCGGATCCATTTTTGACCGTCCTGGAGCCCAAAGACGGCACCCCGAGCAAGAAAAAAAGTTAAACACGGTGTCGAACCTCGAATCTCGGAAGTCGTCCCTCTTCCTGCTCGCCGGAACCTGTGCTGGGCCACCTCAGATCGGGGACGCCCTGAACTGGGTCAATGCAAAACCAGGTCAGTCGGGCCTTGCAGGATCCTGCAAGCTCCTGTGAGATCCTGCAGGGTACTGTGCCCCAGCCTGGGTCAATGCAACCCTGGCTTTGCAGGATCCTGCAAGATCCATCGCTCTGGCAGACCCCTCTTTTGCATTTACCCCCGTCTGAAGGCTCCCGACCAGACTTTGGTCGGGCCTGTCCCCCTCTACATGGGGATTCTGGGCGAACAGTTTTTCAGTACTCAAAAGATACTCCCCAAATACTCAAAAATAGTCAGAAAATAGTCCCCTGACAGTTTCTGGACTATTTTTGAATATCCCTCCTGTAGATGGACAGGCCCGCCTTGAGACCAAACCCCCCAGCCGACTCCGGCGGACGACACGACGCCGGTGAGGACCGACGGTGGCCAGAGGCGGCAGGACGCGCCGAGCGCCGCCCGAGAGAGGAGGCCGTCGCTCGCGGCAGGGGGGGGGCCTCGGCTGGGGGGGCCTTCGCAGAGGAGGGGGGCCCTGACCTTCCAGAGTGTTAGAAAAGACCCCCCATACCTATAGACCTATCTGGACTGCTTAAGCCTCGACAGAAATTAAGATGTCGAGGTCCCGGTGTTATTTTTGGGCCTTCCTGGAAGGTCAGGGGGTAGGTGGCGACATCCGAGCCCTACTCCAAATCCCTTAATAATCGTGCCCCGGCTCCGTTTTTTTAAGCGCCTTTTTTGTAACGTGGGGGGTCCGGTTTATCAGGGCGCTTTCTTTCGGTTGGAGCGTAGGGGGTCTGGAATATTAAGGCGCCCCGTCGAAGAGGGGGGGGTCCGGAACATTAGGTCACATTCGGAGAGGGGTCCGGTTTTTTAGGGGGGGGTCGATTGATAAGGGATTTGGAGTACCCCCACCAACCATCGATTCTCCTGAATCGACTGGGGGCGGGGGTTAGGGCTCGGATGTCGCCACGTCGCCACGTGTTCGGCGAAGTCTGGACCCCACCCCCGCCGCCCCTCGGATTGCCTGCATCGTTGATCGGCAAGAGTCTGGTTCGGATTCTGCCGCCGAGGGTGGGGGCCTGGCACAAATAGAACCAAGATCTCCAGATCGTCTTCGACGTCGTCGTCGTCATCGTCGTCCTCCTCCTCCTCGTCCTCCTCCTCCTCCTCCTCCTCCACCCACCCCTCCTCCTCGAGGTTCGCGATGTTGGGGGCGTTCCCGTCGGTTCCTGAAGTTCTTTCAGCCCAAGGGTGCTCTCCTGCGGCTGCGCCTGGCCAAGAGCGTTCCGGGGTGGCCAAAATCGCCCCGTCCCGCCACCAAAGGCCCGAGGTGTGGCACGAACGCTACCGGGCTGAAGCAAAAATAACAACAAACTGAGGCCTGCCTGGGCCCTCGCCAGGCCACGGGGCCGTCAAAAGCGGCTCGGGGTGAAAAACTTGCCGTGGGCAAAGGGTCAAAAGACAGCCAGGGACCCCGCATTGTTAACAAAACGACGTCCGATCTGCGGGGATAGGTGCTGGAGAAGGGTCCCAGAATCCCAGACCTTTCATCCTGAGCTGGTTTCTGACACTTGCGTCTGGCTTGAGAGCCCTAGCTTATAAGCGGCTACTAAAGGGGGTTAGCATGTGGGCGAAGCGGGATCCGCCCACGTAGCAGAGTTATAAACCATTAGCCACTTAGAACACATGTAACCCACTCAGAAGCTAGGTTCGGCCAGACATAACGCACCAGCGCTGACATCTGTTTTTTTCAATTTGACCCCAAAGGTCCTGACCGATTCCCCTGGGATAGTTTTTCGTTCCAGATACAATTTGATGGTCCTGGGGCCCGATAAGAGGCCCCCGAGGGCCGAGACCGAGAAAAATGCCCAGATGGAGGAAAAGCACATCCTCGCAGATCTGGGCCAGCACCAATTCATTCCTGCCACCCGAGGGTGCCCGCGAGGGCCTTGACGAGCCCCACTCGAAAACCATAGCGAGAGACGATCCTTGCGATGGATCTGGAGAAGGAGCTCGAAGCCATGTTGCCTTCGCCGACTCCCACCTCTCGCGACCACACCCGGAAGGCCGGCACTCCAGTGGATAAGTTGTTCGGTGACCCGTGGATGAAGATGAAGACCGACAAGAGGGCACGTCTGGGCCATGGATCAGAGTCACCTCTCGTCCCACTCCTTGGCGACGGCTACGTGCAGATGCCCAGCGACCCAGAGGAGAGCGCCACGGACCGTGCGGGTCCACCATTTCGTCAACCTGATTTTGATGCTGCTGCCGATGCCCCGTACGACCCTCGAGGGTACGCTGCAGGGATGGAGAAAGAGGAGGAGGAGGAGGAGGAGGAGGAGGAGGAGGAGGAGGAGGAGGAGGAGCTAATCCAGGAGCCGCGATTGGGAGGCCAAGTCACCATGCACGGAATTGCGGCCTTGCTCAAGGAGCAGCTCGGCCCAGTAACTTCGGCAGTCGCCGGCCTCCGCAACGATTTCTCTAAGCTCGACGGCTCCGTCGTTGAGATGAGGGAGGCTTTGACCCAACGCTTGGACACCATGGAACAACACCTGAATGTGCAGGACATCCGGGTGGACAAGCTCGAACAACTTTGCAAGACTTTCGAAGCTCCTGCATTTCCATCGGTCGAGGCCATGGAGGCGAAGATCCGCGAGTGCATCCACGAGTACCTGATCAGCGTGTCGGGCACAAGTGCGCGTGCCGGACCAGACCTCCCAGACCGCGGACAAGCGAGCAATAAGCATGGTCATCGGCAACTTGGACGGGCTCGGGGACCTCATGATGGCCACGACGTGGTTGCAGGATAAGCTCTCGTACCTCACTGGCCCAACTCCTACCAAGACATATTCAAAAGGCAATTTCTCTGGCATTTTATTCGCAGAGTTTCGTTCCAAGACTCTTCGGGACAGTGCGGTTGACCTCTTGCGCTCGGCCGCCCTGACCAACGGCAGCAAAAAGGTGTGGGCCACGCAGGACCGCCCCCCAGCGGAACGAGCGGCTCGTAACTTTTGCCTTGGCTTGAAGCGGGTGCTGAAGGAGCAATGGGAGATTCCATACACGATTTCTGTAAGCTAGGGTACCCCGTACGTCGTGAAGGTAGGGGGCGAGCACGCTCTGACAGCGAGGGTCGAGGACACGTCTGTGCACTATGATTGGCAGGGGGATTGGAAGACGTGGGGCGACCTCCATAACCACCCACTGATCAAAGAGCTCCACGCGAAATCCTCGGAGCTACTCGAGAAGGCTTCGAAAAACATGAAGGGCACGAACTACAAGGGCAAGGGCAAAACGGACAAGGGGCACCGGCAGCCAGGCGGACAGCCTGGCGCGGCCAGTGCTCGTGGCGGACCAAGGTGGCTCCTACTAGGGGTCGCGACGGCACATTGGTTTGCAGATCAACGACGGCAGCGCGACTGCCCGAGCGAGCTGTGTATTAGCTCAGCCGTGCGGCCGCCAGCCACGAATTTCACCACACACACAGCTTCACTGCACGATGCCCTCTGGCCGCCGAGTGGGGCCCGTCATGTACTTTGCGTGCCAACAGAAGTTGTCCCTCAACACGGAAGGCCGTAGCATTTCAAACAGTCACAACCATGCAGACCTAACGATGTATGTTCTTTCGCTTCTTGGAACGGCGAAAACCTGGGCATCGACACGGACTCGACCAAGCTTGAACAGATAACGGAAATCATGAAGCAACGAAGGATCGATGTGATGTGCACGCAAGAGACGCACGTGCCTGGGGCACCATACTTTGTGCAAGACGGATGCTTGATTATTCTTTCTGGTGGTCCGACCGGGAAGCGAGATTATGCAGGAGTTGGTTTTGTGGTCGCCCCATGGCTGCGCCATTCCGTCATGGGCTTCGCGCAGCTCGGCAGCCGCATTGCTACGCTGAAGCTGCGTGTGCCGGGAGGGTCCCTCGCTCTGGTGACAGCGTATGCCCCGCAATCAGCTCTTGAGTTCGACGTCTGGCACTCGTTCTTCACGGATTTGCATGCCGACGTGGTCCGCTGCAAACCACATGTTCCAGTCATCGTGTTCGGCGATACGAACGCCCGTTTTCCGCCGAACTTCTGCGAGGAGACGGCGGTTGTCGGTCCGCACGCCTTCGGTGACCCAGCTTGCGCCCCCGACACCACTAGCAATCAGCATTTGCTGGCGGAGCAGTGCATTACGTTGAACATGGTGGTTGCGAACACTTTCCTGGACAGACCTGTGGTTGAGAAGGTGACGTACTACGACCTGGGCACGGACCCGACGAGCGAAATAACATGCAAGAAGTTCGCTGAGATTGACCATCTCATCATTGACGAGCGCTGGCAACACGTTGTTCGATCGGTGAAGTCTGACCGTTCTCTTGCCTTCGCCTCGCATCATTTCCTCGTTCAGGCAACTCTTGACGTGGACATTCCCAAATCGGGGCCGACCGGCCGCGCTCCGAGATTGGACCCGGCATCTCTGCAACGGCCGTCTGTGGCAGAACAATTTGTTGGCTCATTTGTCGAGGCGGCAGCGGCGGGGCCCGCCCCGCCAGGCGTCGACGACCATGCGCAACACGTTGTCCGATGTCTCGAATCAGCAGCCGAACAGTGTCTGGACGGCCGGCAGGCGCAAGCAAAGAGGCCTTGGATCCGCAGAACAACGCTGGACCTGATTGAGCTGCGAAAAAAAGCCCGGACATCGCGCCAGTTCACTTTGGAACAAGAGCTCAACCGCCAGGTTCGACAGTCTGCCCGAAAAGACAGAGCGGCCTGGTTGGATGATATGCTTGCAGGCGGAAGCTGGGAAAGCATCCGGCGGTTCAAGAAGAGAGGGGTGAAGCCCCAAGGAAGACTGAGAGACGACAAGGGCGACCTGGTGGACAGCGCGCACAGAGCGGAGACCATGGCAACTTACCTCGCAGATGTGGAGTGGTCCCCGCCCCCTCCTTCGCGGCCCATCCCACGGGGACAGAAGGCTCCGCGGGATCTTGACCTGTCGGCGGAGGATTTCACTGCAACCGAGCTGCGCGAGGTGCTCGGAAAGCTCCGAGCAGGGAAAGCAGCCGGACCAGACGACGCCCCCCCCGACTTCTGGAAAGTTCTGCGCGGAAGCGATGATGCTTGCTCCGTTCTCTTGAATCTGCTGCACCACTGCTGGCGGCAGAAGCAGATGCCGCAGACGTGGCGGCACAGCCGGGTCAGCGCGATCTATAAGAAAGAGGACGAGTCTTTGCCGGCCCATCTCGCTGCTGGCGGTTAGCTACAAGATCTTGGCAGCGCTTCTGCTGACCAGAATCGCAGATGGTGGCGCCGAGGAGCGCCTTCGGCCGAGTCAGTTTGGGTTTCGAAAAAAGCGGAGCGCTAGGGATGCCGTCTTCATTATGCACAGGCACATCGAGCAGGCGTGGGCCAGAAAAAACAACAAATTCTCCGCCGTCTTGCTAGAATGGTCCAAGGCGTTCGACCGGGTGGACCCCTCCGCGCTGCTGATCGCCCTTGACCGGTTTGGCTTAATTGACCCGTACATCAAGATGATCGCTGCCATATACGACGGGCGCACGTTCGAAGTGAAGGACGAGCATGGCTGCAGTAACCGGCACGCGCAGTGCTCCGGCATCGCGCAGGGATGTCCCCTGAGCCAGTATTTGTTCATCATTATGCTGAGCGTACTGATGGAGGATGTCGAGCAAGACGTTATCTCGCAGTTTGGGCGCTCGCGCGCTGATGCCTTCAGCGCCGACGTGGCGTACGCCGACGACACGGCGCTGGTGTCGAATGATATCGCAAGGTTGCAATTCTTCCTAGACAGGCTGATCTTCAGAGCTCGCATGTACGGTCTGGAGCCCAACTGGGACAAGACCGTGCATTTGCGCATCCGGCACAATGTGGACATCCACACGCCGTAGGGCGAGCCGCTCAAGACGGTCACCTCGACGGTCTACCTGGGCAGCCTCCTCCGGGCCGACGGGAAAACAGGGGCATCAGTTGCACGACGCGTAGGTGAAGCCCGCGCGTCTTTCGATGCGCTGCAAGCTGTGTTGGAGGCATGCCAACATAAGTAGGGCCAGAAAGGTAAACTTGTTTAGCGCGTGCGTTGTGTCAAAATTCACTTACAGCCTCGAAACACTTTGTCTGCACACGGCAGACCGAGTGAAGACCGACGCGTTTCAAGCTCAGAGTCTACGTGCGACTTTTAACATTGCACATTCGATGATTTCTCATGTTAGCAACGCAGAGGTCCGGCGCAGAGCAAACCAGCAATGTTTAAGCAAGCATGTGCTCGCCAGGCAACTGTTCTACTATGGAGAGCTGTCCGCCCTGCCCAACGAATCGCTGCCTCGCAGAATGTCTTCCAGAGCGGGACTTCCCGTCTTCTCGACCCTGGGAGACGCCGCAGAGGGCGTCCCAGGTTACAGTGGGCTTCGGTAATGCACGCGCACGCGGTGACAATAGCAACGTGCATGCACGGAGGGGCCTTGAGTCAGGAGGAGGCCGTCCGACAAACGATCGGGCAAAGCACCTTCAATCGACGAGCATGGAAAGAAGCAGTGTTGAGGTAATTACTGTTTGAATTAGACCGGCCGACATCATACGGTAGAAATTGTATCACAAGTTTTAGGGGACATATTACTCTGAATTGTACCCTCGTTTCCCCCGCCCGCCTGCCCTCCAGGTGGTGTCGCCGTCCCCTCTTCCGCCGTCCTGCGTCGTTCCTCTGCCTGCTTTCCCCCTCCTGCTCGTCCCTCAGGCGGTCGCCCGGGCTTCGCCCTCCTCTCCTCCCTCCGGCGTCGTCTCCTGTCGCTCGCTCTCCTCCTTCCCCCGGCTCCGGGTTCGTCCTGGTCCCCGGAGGTCGTTCCCTCCTCTGCCTCCTGCTGCCGCTGCTCTCCCGGGTCGTCCACCGAGTGCGGTCTCTGGCGTGTCGGGCATAGAAGCGTAGAAATTTAGAGAATCCCTGCGCATGGAGCCGGAGCCGGCGACGCTGATTATGCCTTGCTCCTCGCATTGTTGACGCCGGCGTGCTGTTGCACATACTCATGCATGTGATCTGCAACCAATGTGTCGTCTAGGCACGGTTCACCTGACCTGACCACCCCCTAGCGCCTTGGCGACACCCGTAGGACCTCATCATCAGTTGCTCATTGTGGGCACCTTCCTGGAGCCATTCGCTCCACTCATGCGTCGATGCTGCTTCGAACGTCCGTCGACTCGAGTCGAACATGAGGCGAATCTGAATCGACCTTGAGTCGAGCTCAAATCGAACAGACCCGTTAGGTGGGCCCCTGAAAGATTGCCAAGACGAACATCTCGGACACCTCCCCAGGGCCAGCTTTTCATCCTGAGTCGTTTTCTGACGGTCCCAGGGCTGGGACACGGCCACCAGATGCAGAACCATACTACATGTTACCAGCGTGGACCCCCAACAGCGCGTGTGTTTGTATGCACCTCTCCGAGAGAGTAGAGCTCAGAGGCGATTAATACGTACGCGGGGCGCCGCGTTCGCGATGTTTCTGGCTGTTTCGCTAGGGACATCCTCGAAATTCTGAAAATCGGTGGCACCCCTCACGCAGATCGTGACGTCAGGGTCCCAAAAAACATTGGAATTTAACTAGTTTAACATACAACCTTCAAACACACATCGTAATTTCAATAATGTTGACCCCGATTCTCAGAGAATGGCGGTTTCGCCTGAAGCATCTTCCCAAAATCGAGCCCCGGCGTACCCTCTGGTTCCCCAGACCCCGCCTCGGAGCCTCCTGCGGGCCTCCTGGAACCTCCTGGGGCCTCCTGGGCCTTCTGAAACCTTCTGGCACCTGTGAAATATTAGCAAGGATGTGAGTTATAGGATGATGTTTAGAATTATCTATGTTATTGCTCTCGCTCGCTCATGCTTGCACTCTCTTGTTTACTATTGCCATTTGTGGCTTGAACCCGCCCAGCTGAGGCGGGAGGGTGGACGCACCTATCGAACGCAGAGTTTGATTCGGTATAAGATATCCTATCATCTGCCTGTCTTCCTCTTGCATCAAGAGGTTTTGGGTGGAGAGATTTGAATCAATATTTACACTGGTAGCGTGAGCTGAATCAGTCCACGGTACGAGGATTACATACAGAGTGGCCTTGCAGACACATATGCTGGCGCTCAATCACATCCTCGCGGTGCTTAACCACTGCGCTCATCAACAGATCACAGTGATCGACAAAACGCTCAAAATCATAACCTACAACAGCTTGGACGGAGATCGAGATATCAATAACATCCTGGGCGAGCAGCAGAACTACAGCAACGATCTAGACAGCTACTACACCGATAACAAGCTCAGTAGCATCACAGTCATCAAGATGACGTCCAGGCAACAGCAGCAGTTCAATGACGGCCCCCTCTTCGTGGACAAAGAGGGCGTGGTACACTACAACGGCGACCCATCCTACGGAGAGGAGTTCGAGGAGCGTGCGATACTCGGCTACCACGCGAGCGAGGAGAAGATCAAGAAGCTCTATGCGATCAAGCTCAAGAATTCTCTGAATGGACGAGCGTGGACACTCACACGAAAGAAGGTTGAGATCAGTACGCAAGCAGTTTTGGACGAAGCAGGTACTGACCCACTTGCTGCAGTCAAACTGGTGGTAACTACAGTACGACAGGCATGCGAGAGAATCGCACTACTACAGAAGCAGCAAGCGTTCGAGGAATATGTCTTCCGAGGTTTTCGCAATCGAACGGAGTCTGGGCAGGACTAGATATCGAGACGAGAGACGGAGTACGAGCGGCTCAAGTCACTTTCATCGAACACGACAGTCAGCGAGGACCTGCGGACATACTTTCTACTGAAACTAGCGAACATCAGCATGCAAGAGCACAAGGCAATCCTTGGCCAATGCAACAACGAATACATCTGGGACGACGTGGCGGCAACCATGCTGATACAGCTGGACGACACAGGCCGAGATGATCATGGACATGGAATATACGGAGCCTACCCGGTGGACTACGACGACGAAGAGGAAGAAGCTCTACTCGGAGATGAATGTCCACCGTGCGATGAAGACGTTTTCCCGAGTGATGAGGACTACGACGCACTTGCAGCGGACATCGACGAGTTCGAAGGAGTGATTGATGACGTAGACCCAGACGAGATCAGCCAGGAGGAGTGCGACACCCTGGCGACGGAGGCTCAACGTCTTGGCTGGAAAGCTGGACGGCACAACCACAAGCCCAACTACAAGCAGGCCCGGGAGCGGCTTGCTCAGAGCAAGTCGAATAGAGGCTGGAAGGCCAACATCAACAAGCAGGGTTCCATCAAGATGGACAGCAAAGAGGCTGAGGATAAGCTGAAGCAGATCGAGGCGCGCACGAAGTGCAACGCGTGCCACAAGAAGGGTCACTGGAAGGGTGACCCCGAGTGCGAAAAGACGAGGTCACCAGCGAGTGGATCCAGTACGCTACAACGTGGAGGACGAGGAGGCGGACGTGGAGGAAGAGGCTTTCACGGACGACCTGGAGGTTTTCTACGACGAGCTGGATTCGCAATGGCGACCGCGGTCAAGCTGCTGATGGCGGACAGCTCGATGGACATGACCGCCATACAGATTGTCAGCGACTAGCTGGCAAGCATAGACGTGGCGATGGAGGAGATCACGAGTCTGACGAAGGTGAGAATCGACACCGAGGAGCAGAACGTGAACACTTACGCGGTATCAGCAGCAGGAGACCAGCCGAACTTCCAAGAGAGGATCGACCAGGCACACGAACCATACCCAGTACCTGGAGAGCATCAGACACAAGAATCTGACGAACCCCTGAGCACTCCAGTGAGCTCAACGAGCAGACCTACACCAGGGACGTGGTCGAGGACGGATCCCAGCAGACCAAGTACAGACTACCTAGAAGATGACAACACAGAGACCGACCTACAACAAATACGAGAACGTGCAGAGCAGATCGCAACATTGTGGGTAAGCTGCGAGAACATGGAAACGGCTTACAGGGACTATATGGATTTCTGTTTGGACTGGGCCTTACATCGCTTCCAGCAACTCATGCACATCACCATGGAGATGGCACCAAACGGTCTCAGGAATCTGGCCTACGATCTATGCCAAGCAGCCTGGGACAGGACCTCGGAGCTTCGTGACATCGTAAGGAGTACTTGCGAGCGCCTACCGATTGGAGTACGACCGACATGGTTGTGGACGCAACGCCGAGCTGGAACCAACTACGCTCCAGAAGGAATTAGGCGGCAGCAGCCTTGCGAGGAGCTGGAAGAAATCGAAGCCTGCGCCGTACGAAAAGGACCTATTCCAGATGGACATGCTGTACTGGACTCTGCGTGCCTACGTGGATGTGGAGGTTCAATATCACTGGACGGCTACACAGAGGACAGCAGAGTCACCACGCGGATGAGAGGATCATCCATGCGCTTCCGAGGCGTGAATGACAGCGCCCCGGTCATGGCAGAAGAAGAACAAAAGGTGACGGCTGGACTTGCTGGAGCTGATGTGAACATACGCTTCCAGAGGTTGCCGAAATCAAAGACGCCAATACTGCTGAGCATCCACCAGCCGGAGGAGCTCGACACAATGATATACATCAAGGATCAGAAGGCGGACTTCAAGGCGATCGACAAGTACGGAGTGCCTCTCAACAAGACGGAGAAGGGACACCTGACGATCTCGCTCAAGGAGTGGCCGAAGAAGGAGACGAAAAAGATCGAGCCATCAGTCACGTCCGAAGAGATCGACATCTGGAATGCGGAGGTCCAGGAGATCGATAAGGGCATCCTACGGCGGAAGCTAATCTTGACCGTCTTGAAGCTGTCCTCTCCACTGCTCGTGCAAACATCCCACCCTCCCACCCGCAACTTGGTCGCAAGACCTCTTCAGACAAGACCGTGACGGTAGGTACCACATGGCACTTGGCCACGACACCGATGCCGACGACGACAGCGACATCGACGAGGACGGCGCCGCCGACAGCGACTGCGACGACACCGACGACGTCTCCAATGTTTTCGACGGCGACAACGACGACGACGACACCGACGACGACGACAACGACGCCGACGACGACGACGAAGACGACGACGACGTCGCCAACGGAGACGACGACGAGGGAGGAGAAAAAACGACGACGGCGACAACGACGACAACGACGATGGAGGAGGGAAGACGGCGACGACGCCAACGACGAAGAAGGAGGAAGGACGGCGACGCCGACGACGACAACGACGAGGGATGACAACGACGACGAAGACGACGACGACGGCGACGAAATGAAAGGACGACGACGAGACGCCGACGACGGACGACGACGACAAGGGAGGAGGATAACGACGAGGGAGGAGTGAAGACCACGACGACGACGACGACGACGACGACGACGGCGACGAAATAGGAGGGACACCGACGAGACGCCGACGAAGACAACGAGGGAGGAAAGACGACCACGGCGACAACGACGACGGAAACGACGACGACGCCAAGACGACGACAACGACGACGAGGAAAGACAGAAGACGACGACGGCGACGACGACGACGACGACGAGGGAGGAGGGGGGACGACGACGACGACGACGACGCAAGAGCGCGCGCGCACGCTTTTGTTGAAAATCCGTGTTGCGAAACCTTGGGTTCTTGTAGGTTTTTTGGACGCACGATTTTGAAATCCTTCTGAAACCGATGGTTTTTGAAGGATTTCGGCATACGCCCGCGACGACGCGCGCGTCTGCACTTCGTCCCATTTTTTGCAAAGGATTCTCGCGACGGCACACGCGCAAGGGCGTTCGACAGATTTCGACATGCGCGCGCGCGAAGCCCGTTTGGTAGCATTTTGTGAAAATCTTGGAAAACCTATGGTTTTCTTAAGATTTCGCAAGACCTCACGCGGAATTGTTTTTAGCAAATCAGTGTTGCGAAACCATGTGCTTTTGTATGTTTTTCGGAAACTCGATTGCGAAATCCTTCCGGCACCTAGGGTTTTTGAAGGATTTCGGCATGCGCGCGCGACGACGCGCGCGCGTGCACTTCGTCCCATTTGTTGCAAGGGATTCGTGAAACAGTGTTATGTTAGAACAACAAATGTCACCGCATAGTATTTTTTACAAGGGACCCGCAGGGGGGGGGAACCCAGCTTGGCTGGGATGGTATGAATTCATATTTAGGATGGACATGTGGTCAGAATCATATGTAATTTACAGCACGCGCGGGGTAACCGATAAGTCCGGGGGGGGGGGGTAGAATCTATTAGTCTTTCAGAAAGGAGAATAGAGGAAGCAGATCGAGACGTGGAGAAGGAGATTCAGGACAAGCTGGACCAGTGCCAGCAGATCGTGGACACGCTGAAGGCGGACCCGGAGGAGAAGCGGCCCATCATCTGCGAGCTCTACGCAGGTGGCATGGCAGCCACATCAGAAGCTCAGCAGCGGCGGCATCCAGTGACGAGGCCGAGAGACATCCGGATTGGGGACCACCTGCTGGACGCGAAGTCGCAGAAGACCGTCCTGAAGCAGCTGAACGAGGAAGACCCCTACATGACCATTGTGGGTTTCCCCTGCGACCCGTTCACGATCATCTCCCACATGTTCCCGAAGGACACAAAGATGCGCAAGTTGGCGATCGGCATGAAGCACCTGCAGCTTGTCAAGAAAATCAGGCTCAACTGCAAGCGCCGAGGAGCTCATATGCTACTGGAAAACCCGTTGACATCAAGAGCATGGCATCTAATGCCATGGCTGGGCTCAGAGTTCGTGAGCGCGATGATGCACCAGTGCGACGAGGGCAACAAACTGGTGGACTTCATGGGCGATCCGGTCAAGAAGCCGACGAGGTTCCTGACGACGGCCATCGTGCTCGGCAAGAAGCTCAACAACATCAGGTGTGACGAGCAGCACGTGCACGCGAGCGTGATCAACAGGCCGAAGGGAACAGCATCGAGCCTTGGGAACTGGACCAAGGAGCTGGCCAAGACGATCTTGGACGGCATCGAGGATCAGCGAGACCTCGAAAAACAGCATGGTGGCTACGCCCGGTACGCGAACAACTTCGACGACATCAACTGTGACGAGTTCGAGGCCAACCCTGCGGAGACGGAGGCGCCGATGCACGCTAGCGCGGCGGCGATCTTCAGCAAGCATGGCGAGAACATCGAGATGTCGGAATGGACGGCGGTGCCACCACTCATGCGAGCAGCTATCAAGAAGATACAAGAGAGCCATTCACATGGACCCTACAAGGAGTCACTGGTACGGTATCTACAGCATGGTGGAGCTAGCCGACGAGCGGCACAAGCAGCACGTCTCTTCAGATGCACGACATGTGAAGAGCAGGCTCGGACGGCAGCGAGACCTACGGCAGCTCAGCCTAAGGTTAAGGACTTTAACGAAGCCATCAGCACGGACTTCATGATCATACCCGACCTGGACAAGAACATGCACGTGGTGCTTGTGATCGTAGACGTGGCCTCGGACTTCACCGTGGCGATCTATACGTGTTCCGGATCGAGACCCACGGCAGAGTTAGCAAAGAAAGCTTTCGAACTCGGATGGCTTACCTGGGCAGGGCCACCACGCATTGTGGAGCAGGACCAGGACTCTACCTTTATGGGCGAGTTCGAGACGCTATGCAACGACCTGGGCATTGTGATCAACAATGCGGCTCCAGAGGCTCACTGGCACATGGGCAAAGTAGAGAGAAAGATGCGATACCTGAAGGAGATGGCGACGAGTGTCTTCAACGCTGGGGACGTTCGGGGTCAAGATTCGGTTGCAGCAGCAGTACGTGGTATGGCCAACGCGTGCAATCAACTTGTCAGCATGGCAGGCTTCTCACCACAGCAATGGGTACTTGGAGCTGGACACCGACTGCCTGCAAGTTTGGCGAATCCCGACAACGACCCAGCAGTGGTTTCACGAGTGGCCGAGAATACATCATTCTGGAACCGACTACACCTTCAACAGATCTGTCCGGAATCCTTTCTCAAGGCAGCAAACTCATCAGCATTGAGACGGACAGTTCTGGCGAGGACGAGGCCCCAGCCAGGGCCATTTCAGCAAGGTGATTTATTGATGTTTTGGCGATCTGATAACCTAAAGCGCAACCTGCATGCGCGATGGCATGGACCTGCCCGGTGCTTGGGCAAGGATGAGCACGGTTACTGGCTGATCCATAACAGGATCCCGATCCTAAGTTCACCTAGTCTCCTTCGAAGGGCGACTGAGCACGAGGTGACCAACATGCAGTTTACCGACCTGTTTTCAGATGGCGGACCTGCACGTGGACGAGCTGGTCAGCGGGGTTTTCTGGATCTTCGAGGTCAACAGTATCACCCAGCACGAGATGATCAACAGCCAGACCAGCAACCAGATCAATGGCCAGATCAGCAGCCAGATCAACATCAAGATCACCGAGATCCAGGACATCAGCAGCATCCTGGACAGGGCGATGTTCCACCACAGCCAGCAGGAGGACCAGGTGATGCACCCTCGAGTGCACCGATGACGTCACCAGCAGCACCTGCTCAGGGCAACGTGGAGCTGACAAAGCCAGCGGACAGCAGGAAGCGACGATCGGACGTGGTACACGATAACGACGTGATGCCAATGCGTCAGAGGCTGGACGACGAGTACGAGACAGTACCAGCTGATCAAGATCGAGCGCAAGAGGACCTTCGAGCACGACTTGTTCGAGCGCACCAAGCTTGGGACACCATCTTGGGAGCAGTGGCGGCCAGCAGCCAGGGCAAGACTGACCTGAGGCAGCTGGATAACGTCAGGAACGCCCCTCTTCTACCTGATCCAACACCTGGGTACAAGATCGAGAGGCGGCGGCTTTTCAACTTGGACACGCGCGACCTGGTTCAAGATATCTCGAGAGTGAACTGGATAGCCAATCCTCAGATCATTGACGATGTGGCATCACAAGACCCCATCACGATCATCGAGGAGATCACTCTGGGAAAGGAAGAGGAAGCTGGAGATGGACCAGGAGGTGGCCGACAGCCTGCAGCAGCCCCGCAAGAGCCTACCAACACGGACGAGACCATGGAGGAACCTAAGGAGGTGAAGCGCGGAGGCAAGAAGCGCACCAATAAGGGCCTGAAGCTCAAGCAGACCAAGCGGGACGACGCTCAGGACGATCGAGCTCAGCTTCGAGTACCTGCCAAGATCCAGAGGCACATCGAGGAACGCCAGAAGGCGGAGGAAACGGCAGCAGTACCAGCAGAGGCACCGCAAGACCAGCCGGCTACATCATCGTCAAGTACGCGATAGCCTGCGCAGGGCAAGCGCCAGGAGCACCCAGTCACGCTCAAGGAGTTCTTGCTGGACGATGTGCCGATCAGCATCAAACGAGCCCGGGGGCAAACTGGGCCAGTCAAGCAGCTGGCAGGTACACCGCTGCTCGTCGAGGCGTTCGTGGCCGAGCGGATGTGCAGCCAACCGACGAGAGCCAACAAGCATCAGGAGATCAACTTGAAGACGCTGGGCGATGACAAGCTCAAGTGGAAGAAGATGCAGCAGGCGGTGGAGAAGGAATGGAACACGTGGTGCAAGTACGATGCAGCAACCCACATATCAGGAGCAACAGTCGGCAAGGTCGACCCGGACAAGATCCTAAGCTCCAAGGTGGTCTGGACCGAGAAGGACCCCACGACCTTCGAGCCGAAGGCCAGGATCTGTGGGAGAGGCTACGAGGAGGAGCTTGACGACAAGCTACGACGGGACTCACCTACAGTCTCAGCACAGATGAAGTTACTCTTGTGCAGCATCGTATCAAGCCTCAACCTGGACCTAGTCATCGCGGATGTGAAGGGAGCCTTTCTGCAAGGCAAAGCCATCGCACGCGAGCTCTACTTTCGTATCCCGACGAACCTCGGGAAGCGCAACATCCCGGGAGTGAAGGCAGGCGACCTGCTGAAGTTAAACAAGAGCATCTATGGGACCAACGATGCAGCTCGTGCGTGGTATGCGGCACTACGCGAGACGCTCGTGGAGCTTGGATGGGAAGGCCTGAGCTTCGAGCCCGCGACCTTCATCAAGCGCAATGCGGAGGGCACGATCATCGGGATCATGTGCCTGCACGTGGATGACTTCCTCATGGGCATCAAGCAGGACGACCCGGAGGGCGCCAAGATCATGAATGACCTGCAGAAGGAGATCGACTTTGGCGAGGTCAAGGACGCGAGGAAAGAGCAGGCGACGTTCTGTGGCCGTGGCTACAAGCAGGAGAAGGACGGCAGCATCAACATCACCATGGAGACCTACGTGAAGTCGATGCAGACTGTACGTATCTCCAGAGAGCGCAGCAAGGCACCAGATAGCGCCTTGACTCATGCAGAGCATCGTGGACTACGAATGGTAGCTGGACAATTGCAATGGGCTGCGCGGATGATATGCTCCGAAGAGGCCTTCGAAGCATCCCGACTGGCATCTACGCTGGGGGCCCCGACGGTGAAGGACCTACAGGACGGCAACGCGGCCATCAGGCGAATACAGAAGCGGGACGACTTGCTGATCAGGTTCTCAGCAGGCCTGAACCTGTGGGAGACCATGGTGATCAATGTCACCGACAGTGCTTTCGACAATCTGCCGAAGCACAGATCACAACGCGGGCGCTTCATCATGCTGGGCGACCAGAAGATCAACGAGGACCACAGTAACAAGTACAACGTACACTGCATTGGGTGGCAGTCTTCCAAGATTCAACGAGTAGTACGATCTACTCTTATCGGCGGAGGCCTACTCATGCGCGGCTTCAGTGGACGTGTTGATATGGATGAGATCGACCCTGGCGGAGATCCTGCACCCGGAGATGGACATGACCGAGATTGTGTTCGACACCTGCCCGGTGAAATGCATTTCGGTGACCGACTGCAGGAGCCTATACGACACGATCACAAAGGAGAAGATTTCTATGACGGACAGGAGGCTTTCTTTGGAAGCGGCTATATTGCGGCAGTCGCTCAAAGAGGTCAGCATCAAGTGGGTCAAGAGTGAGCAGATGCTAGCGGACTGTTTGACAAAAGTACTTCCAGGAGGCTACGCGAGGAAGATAGTTACATCAAATTTGTGGACTCTTGGGCCTGATGAGAGGGCACCATCAATACGCGGCCGAAAGCTTGTTGGACCAGAGAAGGTGGCAGCCAACTAGGAGGTGGACGAGCTCAACGCGAAGATGGCCAAGTACGTCAAGCAGGAGCTGTACGACGACACTGGGAAGGGCGACGAAGAGATCTCTACGTGGCCGGTGGAGACGTACAACTACGTGGACGAGTGCTTCTACGACGACAAGGACGAGGTTCAAGACGAGGACTACGTCGAGGCATTCTGCACGGAAGAGCTAACGGACAACTACCTAGTTGTAGTTCTGTTTCAACTTTGTGCACTTGCAGTGTATGGAGTTTGTCTTTCGATATCTCCTGCGGTGGTGACAGTAGTCTCTATCATCGCGGGTATCATCATATTCATTTACGTAATGACGCCTACCCAGAATGACGACGAGGACATGTTTGATCCGATGGAGGTGGATAGTTCAAGCAGCGACAACCTGTTCAAGCCAGAGTTGCCCGAGAAGCAGGTCAAGGTCAAATCCAGGACGGCGAAGGCTACGCCGGAAACTACAACGACAACACTCGCAGTACGAACCGATCCAGCGACCTATGACGACGATACCATGGGAGATGGACCAATTATGTTGGGAGATGGTGCTCTACTAAGGCTTCTAAGGCAGTGGCTGGAGACCATGGGACCAACGATACTCAGGAGTGGCAAGTACGAGGGCGACAGCTATGAGACGATCTATACGAAGGACAGGCACTACGCAAATTGCCTAGGACGGTGTCTCAAGCTGGACGCAGACGAGAGCAGGAGTTATAGTCTCGACCCGAGCATCAAGGTTTACATTGCATACAGCATCATCAAGTCAGCAGTACGTGTGTGCTGAGGATGATGAGTGATTTGAGTTATCAGTTTCAGATGATGGGTGATATGGTTACCATTTCAGATGATGAGTGATGTTTGGTAACCATCTGCAGATGAGGAGTGAAGGCACCCCCTCAAGAGCTCAGGTAAATATTTCATATCTTAATATATGTTGCTCGGTGCGCAGACCTCAGGTAAATATTTGGTTATATGTTGTTCAGTGCGTGGGTTTCTTCTATCTTAGTATCTGTTGCTCGGTGTATTGGTTTCTTTTATCTTGACATCTGTTATTTGATACACGGACGGTAGTTTGACCGTTCGAGCAGAGAGTATTGGATTTCTTGTAGGTGACATATGTTGCTTGTTGCACGTACGATAGTTTGATCGTTCGAGCCACTAATAGTATTCAATATTCTGGAGGCTTGCTGCAGAATTTGCCAAGGCATTATTTAGTAACGTTTCCTTTTCCGGTGTGAAAGTTATATTCGCAAGGATGTGAGTTATATGATGATGTTTAGAACTATCTATGTTATTGCTCTCGCTCGCTCATGCTTGCACTCTCTTGCTTACTATTGCCATTTGTGGCTTGAAACCGCCCAGCTGAGGCGGGAGGGTGGACGCACCTATCGAACGCAGAGTTTGATTCGGTATAGGATATCCTATAATCTGCCTGTCTTCTTCTTGCATCAAGAGGTTGTGGGTGGAGAGATTTGGATCATTATTTACATACCCCAGACCCCGCCTCGGAGCCTCCTGGGGGTCTCCTGAAACCTCCTGGGGCCTCCTGCGGCCTCCTGGAGCATCTTGGGGCCTCCTGAAGCCTCCTGGGGTCTCCTGGGGCCTCCTGAGGCCGCCTGGGGCCTCAGAACTACATGCACACACAGAGACACACATCACGCCCAACACATCACACGCTAGACAAACATGACACACACACACACACAACACCTACAACGCACAAAAAGCACGCACAACACAGAGCACACACATCACACACACACACACACATCACAATCCTGGGGCCTCCTGGAGCATCTTCTGGTATCCAAATCGGGCCTCCTGAGGCTCCCTGGGGGGCCCTGGTACACACATCGCAAGGTGTGGCAACCCCACTTGCGCTCGAGTGCGACTTCGCTGTTGCATTTCACTCCTGCTTCAAACGCCCCTTCAATTTTTTGTATGAGCTTGGGCACACACGTGCCACTTGTATGAATATATTTCTCGGATCGGATCGGGCCCCTAGGAGGCAGCGGTTCACGAGCCTAAGACGCAACGTGCCTCTAGGATCAAACTATGCTCGAACATAAACCGCAATGTCACACACAGACGGAAATCGAACGGCAGGTCTTAACGCCTGCTCGATCCTACAGGTCTCGTAATGGCTCCTATCACTCGTGAGTCGATACCTGGGCTTTGCCTGGCATGAGCACGGAAAGACGAGCCTCGGGAAGAATGCGGCTGGCCCTGCGTGTGTGTGTGTGTGCGCGTGTGTGCGATGCAGCCTGCGCAATGTAATCTATGCGATGCAATTCATGCAATGCAAGTCAACGCAGGACCATCTCCGCAATGCCATGGATGCGGTGCGATCTTAAGTCGCACCACGTTGGCTGCACTGTAGGCTGTGCTATGCCCTGAAATGTTTTGCTATGCTATGCTATGCTATGCTATGAAACGACATGACGCGTTGCGGTACATTTATCGTCCCCCGGGTCCGGTTTTCTAAGGCGCCTGTTTTGTAACGTGGGGGGTCCAACTTATTAGAGCGCTTTCTTTGGATTGGAGCTTCGGGGGTCCGATTTATTCAGGCGCCCCGTGGAAGAGGGGGTCCAGAATATCAGGTCGCAGTTGCAGGAGGGTCCGGTTTTATAGGGGGTCGATAAATAAGGGGTTTTGAGATGCGATGCTTAGGTAAGCTACGCTGTGCTGCAAAAAGCTGTGCTAGGCTGTGCTGTGCGAGTGGACGAGTGCGAATGTTAGGTCGGGCGTGTCCTCTTACAAGCGGATTCCGGACGAGAAATCAAAAGTACCCCAAACATGCGGAACACAAATACCAGAAAAATGCAAACAAATAATCCCCTGACTATTTTTTACTATTTTTTGACATTCCTCCTGGTAGAGGGACAGGCCCGACTTAATGCGAGTGGAGGAATGCAACTGGCGGCGACGGACGTCGGCGACGGGCGACGACGGGCCCGCACGGCGCCCAGCCACCTCAGAGCACAAAAGCAAAACAGAAGCCGAAGTTCAGGTCGGGCGTGTCCCCCCGCAGGCGGATTTCGGGCGACACATGAAAGTGAAGACTCAAACGTACTCCAAGATAGTCAAACAAAACCCAAAAACTCGTCCCCAGGCTATTTTCTTTACTACTTTTGAATCTTCCTCCTGTAGAAGGACAGGCCCGACTTAACCCTAAGTGCAAGCACCGTTTCGGGAAATATCCGCCGTCACACTTCCTCTGCGCCGCCTGAACCTGAAGGTCAACCGCCCCCATATCGCATTAGCACCCCCCACGGCAGTCCAGGCAGGACCCCACTGTGGCGGCGGGGCTTCCATTGATGCAGGGGGGGGCTTCTTAGAACACCGCCCAGCCTCTAAGAAGACTTCTTCGAAACCTCCGGGGCCTTTAAAAAGCCACCCCCCCAGCGGGCTTAAAAAAAGCCAGCCTCCCTCGCGCCACCCCCATTGTGCCTTCGTGGGCGCCGCCATCCGCTCCGTGTGGACCAGATCTGCCAGAGGTTTCATGCAGCTGCGGAATCCTGTGCCATTGCGCACGACGCCTCTGTCAGGGCCCCCGCCTCCATTCCGCAGCCCATTCTGGGGCTCAGCTCGAGTCCGCCAGGGACGATCGCGCTACTGAGCTGCACCTAGCGTTTGAGAAAAGTCCGATTCACAGAGCTGTGGGCGCCGCCAACCCCACACATGCGACGTCCTGATTGTTTTTTACTACGCGGTCCCCTTTCCACAGGACGCCTCCCCAAACTGGTGTTTCATCCCGGATCGTTTTTAGACGGTCCCGGGGCCAAGCGGGGGCCCCCAAGAGCCGAACAGATGGAAAAACCTCCCGTCCCGTTTTGTTCACGACGCGAGCATCTCTGAGCCCGCTCACACATGTCGAGGGCCCGGCGCTCCTTCGGCGAACGCGCGCTTGCCGCCAGACGGCTTCGCCCCGAGCCCCGGCGTCGCTTCGCTGGCGTCTGCGATCACCGGTTCCTGCAGGAGCGGCATGAAGGGGGGGACAAGGGGAGGGAAGGGGGGCAGAGGCAGGGGAGGAGGAGGGGAGGGAGGAGGAGCAGAGGCAAGGAGGAAGAAGTAGGAGGACAGGGCGGCGGAAGAGGAGGGGCGCAGGCAGCAGAGGAGGAGGACGTTTCCTCGAGGGCCCCGCGAGCCAGAACGTGAAAAAAAAATGTTGCTTCAGACCGATCGACGGGCGGCGGCTGCGGCGTCCTCCCGCGCGCGAGCGCGGGCAGCAGCCAGCGCCTGCATACCAGGTGTCGACACACTAGGCGCGAGCGGGAGGCAGACGATTGCCTGACCTGTGCAGTAATTACCTGCCGATCGGCGGCAGGATTCCAACACGCACGCATCACCGTGGCAGTGCGGGTGGAGGCCCTGCGGAAGCCTGAAAAGGGTCTGAACTCCGCTCGCGCTTCGCTTCTGAGAGCAACGCCCAGACAACAACAACACGCACATGTGATAACATATTCGGGATTCCTGGCTCCGAGAATCAGCCAACGCGCGCGCGAGGAGGGGCCCCGAGGACTCGGAATCCTTGAGACGGCACAGGGCAGTAGGGCAGTAAAGGCACCTCGACGACCATCCCACCATCGACCAAGACTGGTCACAAGTGATGGTAGAATATCGCGCGCACGTCCAAGCCACCCCAGGGTCGATCGCGCGCCAATCGTGCCAACTAGGGTCTCTGACAGCGAGGATCCGAAGGCCGCTCGGGGCTCGGACGAACTCGAACTTAAAGTAGCAAGGGAGCGAGCGCAGGGCACTGGAAAATACAGCGCGCAGCATTGCCTGAGAAACCGGCCTTGCCCTCTGTCTTTCCACCGGTTGTGCGGCCGTCCCTGCGACCGAAGGCCAATGGGATTCCACTGAAGAAGCTTCTTTGACCAACTGCCATCTGTGGAAATATCGATCTTCTCCCGGAGAGCAACTTTGCGACGGTGCTGCAATGCAACCCATAAATTGAATCTGGCCTTCCGCACACGGTCTCCGCTTTGTGCGTGGCCAGCGCCGTCCAATCGACCCACGGGTCTAGCTCCTCGTCGCCGGGCTGCCCCAAGCGCAGTCTTGGTGTTGCGACGATTTTCCGTAGCATCTGTCGCCGCTCGCCTTGCAACCGCTTCTCTCCCTCTCGTTTTTTTTGGTGTTTTCCTTTTTTTTTTGTTTCCTATCTCTCTCTGCCTCTCCGAAGTCATGGTCCAGCAGCCGCTTCCGCGCAATGGTGTAGAGGCGACAACAGCGTCGAAACAATTCAGCCGAGACGCGGGAGAATAATGCCTGTCGCATAAAACTCTTCTGAATTTACCGAAGGCCGCCCACCCATCATCCAGCCGGCGCGATATTTCAGAGTCGCGAAACTCGTCGAAGCACAAAAATCGGCCGAGATATGCAGTGCCAGACTCACGCGGGAGGACCAACATCCCCCCCCCACCTTCACGTGCGACTGCTGAAGAGCGCCTTTGCGGTTCTGCGCGTGGGACAGAATCTTCGTTTGCCCGCTGTGAAATTTCAGTCCAGCTTCAGCGGCCGCATGGCTGCGTCGCCCCCAGTAATAAGATTTCGTCGGGAAACCTCAAAGTTGCCAAGGCGGCGCCGACGATCTTCTTTCCAAACCGCTTCGCCCGCCATGGCTTCTTGAGCTTGCGCATCGCGCCTTCAAGGGCGGCGCTGCACGAGCAAGGGGTCATGGGGTCACCCAGCTCGGTTCCCCGCTGCATCGGAAAAAATTCGCTATCCCGATTGGAAACGACTTGCCTGAACTGGTTGTCGCGCAGTTTGGCCATGGCCGTGATATAGCTTTGCGGCACCCCCTGCTCCCTGCTCGCTTTCCAAATCGACGCGCGCGCCACCAAGTCGAATGCCTTCTCGAGACAGACAGCTGCCACCCATAAATATGTGTTGTTTTCGGGCGCCTTTGGGATCTCTAGAGTTCTCGGTCGGCGACATGACGCCAGCCCCCCGCGGCGGCGACCAGCGATGATCGCCGCCGACGGCGGAGCCACTCGGCGAGCAACCGAACGCATGCGCTACCAGCAGAAAGCCATCGCCGCCAGCCGCCTGCCCAGGCACAAGCCACCCAGGGCCATGCTGGACTGGCCCCCGCGCCGCAGCGACAGCAGGGTAGCGCCGAGTAAGCACTCCGAGCCGCGCTTCAAACATATTCGAGACATCTGAGGAGATCTGAAGACGAACAGCGCGATGCGCGCGTAAAAAGGCGTCGCGCATGCAGGCGCGCAGCAGCGAAACATCAGGAAAGAGAGGGTGAAGGAGAAGATTGGTTTAAATCCAAGGTATCATCGCTGGAGCAATCGGGAACAATGAACCCATGCATATGACGCCAATCTCGCGACAGCGACGGCAAAACTTGCAGCGGCGAAGATCGCCGTGGCCTCGTGACATATCAAACCCATCTTCATCGCAAGAGCACCCGCATATATAACCAACCACGAGGAGGAGAATGGAAGCGATCACAAGCACAGGCCCCACGAGCGCACACACGGTGAACACTCATGGCAAGATGCGGGGACGCAGAGGTAGAGCTGCGACGATTGTGGAGGACAATGTGCGAGAGGCCGATCCCATGAATCTCAGGCAGACAATTCCGCAACCGAAACAGAAGTCCGTCGAACACAGACGGCCCAGCAAGAGGAAGAGCATAGAGACGAACATACAGTTTACGCTGGGACACTAAGGCGTAATAGTGGCAACGTCCACGGTGCCATGGGTCAGTTGCGCCGTCTGGGAAAGACCTGGCAGGAACGATGGTTGATGCCACCCTCGCGGGTCCACAGCCCGAGCATAGCACGCCGCCGCGCTATCAACCGTGCGTTTACGCTCGCCCCAACAGCCTCCAACGCCAGGGCATGTCGTGGCAAAACGTACGCGGTAAACAATGGAAAGGGCAACGATGTCGGGATTTTCAAATCTTGAATGTGGCAATCGTAGCGGCGTAACCAGGCGGCAGCACGCGAGGCTAAGCAGAGCGCGCAGCGCATCTCTCAAGCAACAGCTGCCGCGCCTTCCCCGCAGCGGCGGGCCCAACATACAAGCCGATGTGTTTCATGTCCGTGCAGATCTTGATCAGCTCCAACCCCCCCGACCCCTGACGCACGGTCTGCATGGCCCTCTCCTCCATTCCCTCCCGCATTGCAAAAGGCTGCACTTGCCAAAGTTGAGCGCCAGCCCAATGGCCCCATCAAGCAACTGGGGCACGCGCCGCACTGCAGGCAGCGAACCGCATACATTTACCAGGCAGGACACACAGAGAGCTGACGAGGAAGGGTGGATTGCATCCAACGAATAACAGGATCGAGACAAATAACAAACAGCGCCATCGAGCTGGGCCACCTTGCCTAGCCCCGCGGCTCAGCGAAAAACCCGCAAACCGCCGTCCCCCAAGAGCAACAAGGCCGCGATTGTTCTCATACAACATGCGAAAGAAGGACAGGATGAACAATGGAATGCCCATGGCAGCAAGCACAACATGAAGCCAATAATGGAGAATAGAAGGAAACGCAGCGGCGAAATCGGCAGCGATGATCGCGGCGCTGTCACGCCCAAGCAAGATCAGCTGGAGGCCCCATCCCTCCGCCTGAACCGCATTAGTAAGCATATGCCAACCCTTGACTCACTTCTGCAACGGCGCTACAGTGTCGCGTGAGAGCTGGTTTTTTAAGCGGCGCACAAGACAGGCTAGAGAGAAGCTTGACATCCGTTTTGGCCATAGCCAAAAGGCGAGTGCATGCGCGATCCCGAACAATGTTCCCAGCAACATCCACTCCCCTTTCCCCTTTCGGTAAGAAGACCATCAGCAAGCCCCCCCCATGCCATCGAGCAGTGCAGCGATGGTGTCACGCGCCACCTCAAGATAAACGCTGTAGAGATACCGCGGAGCGCCCCCAACACGCCAGCACCAGTACGGCCTCCCATCAGGACCGGGCATCGAGTTACGACGCGATCGAATAAGCTAGTACAACTCAGGACAAACGACCCCTCCGAACAATCGTTTCGCCATCATCAGCGAGTCGGCACCAATGGGCAGTGCGAGCGCGAGACAGAATCTCTCCCAGCGAGTGCGATCTGCTGGAACGTCCGAAAATACCCTTCCCTAGAAGCTCGCCAGACATGCAGCCGACGCCTCCAGCGAAGGATACGGGCGGCCTTGCTCGTCAAGCACGGCAGAGAGAAACGCGCGGCGCGTGAGCTCCCTCCAGAGCTCCTGCCACTATCGCGACATCCTCATGGCATTCACCTTGGCATCATCCTTGATCTGCTGGTCATTCGTAAAATCCTCCTCCTCCACCGTCAACAGGCTAATATAAAGCTCCTGGATATTGCGGGGTAGACCCTGGAGATCAGTGCACGCCAGCGCCTCAATGTCAAACAATTGCTGCAGCGGCGGATGGGCAGCGAGGGCGCGGCAATCGAGATGGCCCTGCTGCGATCGGAGACCGCGCAGAGCAACCATGCACCAAAGGTGTTGCTCAGATTTCGTCACGGCAACACGCTCGGCAAGTTTCCGACGAACAACTGGGGCAGTGTCATGCATTAGCTGCTTGACCTGCGCAAGAGCGGACGCGGCGGGCAGGCAGCCGAGCTCATGCGCACGCTCGAGAAGAATGCTTTCTAGCGTCTCTTAGTACACATCGGACTTACTCAACCAACTCGGGATCGCGGGAGAATCGTTCGAAGTCGGGCGGTAAGTAGTAATGTGCACGAGCACGGGCATGCGATCCGACTAGACGGAGCCGCAAAGCTTCCCAACGACAGAGGTCTGACTGGCAAGATCGGCAATAAGGGCAGCAAGGGAGGATGAGCACGGACGGTCAAAGCGTGACGGATGAACAATGTTACCATCGCGGGTCTCGCGACGGGTATCTTCAGCTTCAGCGAATTCTATCCAGCCCCCACAGTGCCGATCAACAACGTCATGGAACCGAACGCCACCATGAGCCCACCCACTCCCGTCCACGGCCATTCGACCCTCCTCCTCCAAAATAGAGCTCCAGCCCACCAAAACAAGCATAACAACACTGTTCGGCAGGCGGAAGGACTTCGATTATGTTTGCAACGGTTGCCCCATACATACGCAGCGATTGACATGTATTCGGCACGTGCACATTCACAATCGCACGGCCCCCCTGGGGCCCCAACAGGGGACTGAGCAGCATGCGTCCTTCTTGGGCAACATGGTGGGTTGCGCTATCGAATCGGACGACAAGCGCAGGGGCCAAGTGCGTACTCATCCCACCCGCGCGTGCAATATCGCGAAACACGGCGTTTCCAACCCGTGACCCTCGAAACTCATTCTGCATGTGTCTCCTGGGCACAGGCAATCTGATACTTCCGGCGTAGGCGTCTGAACAATCGATGGCGGAAGGCACTATTACGCTGACGTCGAGTACGGACAGCTGCAAACAGGCCACGCGCACTTCACGTGACAGCCGAGAGGGGGGAAGAGAGGACAAAAAGGCTGCTGGTGCACTGCGGATTCAGGAGGCCAGCTGGGAGGAGGAGACTGACGAGGCGGCGCAACAGCGAGGAGGTGATAGCACTTCGAATGTGACGAAATAAGGCCTGAAGGCTCAGGACCAGACGAAGAGACAGAATAAGCCGAAGTTGCACGTGAGTCGCTGCTGTGTGACGACGTAGTGGACGCAATCGAATTAGACGAAGGAGTTGCGCGCTGCTGAACTCGACGAGGAAGTGCGGGGCCCCGGTTGTCGTGCAACCAAGGCCGCGGAGCATGAAGGCCCTCGCCAGGAGCAGGCCCCGAGCACGCAGTAGTCGGCGCAGCTGGTGGGGCGAGCCTTTGAGGCGCGGCCATTGCGCCCCGCGATCCAGCTCTGCATCATGTCGACTGAGATCCCCCTGAACGCGTGGTCGGGCTCGTGCGGCGAGAGCTCTGCCCCCCCGAGGGCGTCCGTCTCGCCCTTGGCCAGCGCGAAGTGGTCGGTCTCCGTGCGGATGAAGAACTCATTCCGAAACCCGTTGGCGCCGATCTTCATCGAGTTGCCGAAGAGATTATAATCTCGAAGGCGTTGCGCCGCTGGCGTCCGCAACTTGGGCATGAAGCGCTGGCGCGCGCGAACATCATCAGGTAAATCCGCACGAATGCGCAAGTTGTGGACCTTCTGGTCCCTGGCGTCAGTCCACTGCACCTCCTGCGCAATGAACCAATTTTTGAACTCCATGGCCAGCTCCTGAGAGGTGAAGTGAACCGAGAAGCTCTGGCTGGTCTTCGCAAACTTCGCAGTGGTCCCCGCCAGCGGCTGAGAATGGCACTTCCCAGCAAGATGGCCCCACGTCGCCCTTCGCGTCACCTCAAGCACAGCACGAGGGCCGCCTGAGATCCACAAACGCCCGGGATTCGTTTGCTGCGTGTCCCGAGAGCTTAGCGCACCACCAACCCGCATCCTCTCGTTGCCAACCGCCGTCGAAGCCGTGGAGGACGCTGTCTGCGACTGTCGCAGCTCCTCAGCTCCTGCACCGTGACCTCCGGCGCGGCGAGGCGCCCGTCAAGCGGCTTCACCTGGCTGGTGATCTACATGCTGTTGTCGCCCACGTTCTTCGCCAGCGCCGAGAGCCGACCTCGCGCAAAAGGCGCGGGGCAAGCTGGCGCCGCATCTCCCATGACTGCGCGCGAGGACTGAACTGGCCCAAGTGCGGGCGTGAAGCGATGCCGAAACACGAGAGGGGCCTTATCCCCGAGACCTTTGGGCCTCCCTGTCGGCTGCGTCCGAAGGTTCAAACAACCGGGCGGAAGTTTGAGCCTCGCGCCAACGCGGCCACGGAGCTACCCATAAATCCACATCGGATCAGCCATCTTATCCTAGGAAGAACACAAGAGCAAGCAAGCGGTCATCGCAACTGAAACCTCGCCGGGAGCCCGCTTGGTCTACCGACTGTTCTTTTCCGGGGAATTGCACAAGACGAGTATGTAGCGCCATGCGCTTATAATGGATTGACAGAGTCGAGAATGGCCGGTAGTTCGACGGCATCTGCGGGCCCACCCTTCCTGGCGTCTCGCTCCCTTCTCTCATCATATTGGCGAAGACCCTGGCCGCTATCTCGAGCAGATACCCCCCTCCTGTCTTGAACATGTCGGCAACGACGTTCGCATTATCAGCCGCCTTTCTCCTTTTCATTTTTCTGACCTGTTCCTCCACCTCCACGGCGGTTAAAGTGGAATAGGCCCTGCGCGTGCTTCCCCGCCAGGCGCCTGCTGCCTGCCCTTGCTCGGGTCGGCATACAGATCCGCAGGACATCGACAATGCCCTGTCTGTCGGTGTGCGCATCGCCGTTCTTATCTCTCACGCTCGTCAGTCGCTGCTTCTGGCTTCCCTTGTCGATGTCCTGGATATGGCCCAGTCCGCGGCGTAGCGCCCGAATTCTGGCGATTCGCGATTTTCTTCTCTGTCTCTCCCACGCCCGCAATTCCTTCTGCAGCTGTTTACATATTTCCTGCAAAAGCCTGCGCCACGGATCGAGAGCGACGGCTCCGGCTTCTTCTTCTTCGAGTCTGCCACCCTCGCTGCGCGCATGCGTTGCCTCGTTGGGGGCGCTGTCAATGGCGCCGCGCACTGTCGCTGCAGCAGCCTCGTTGCCGTCGTCGCTGCCTAGTTTGCTCTGGAGATCCGCCGCGACCGAATGCTCAAACTTCTGAACATCGACAGAAGGCCAGCCGGCATCGCTACCCATTTTCTGATTGATGCGTTGACGTCTGCGCCCAGAGAGCTGAATCGACAATCTGACCGCCCTGTGATCAAACCCCGCTCCAATGTGCGTGCGAGAATCTTTCGTCGCGCCCATGGCCCTCGCACCAACGCAACAATAATCCATCTGTCTCTGGCGGCGGTTTGCAATATGCGTCGAAATCTTGGAAAATGGCTGGGGCGAAAAGTATGCGTGATCGATGGGCGTTCCGAAGCCGCCCATCTGACCAGCACACTCCCACGAAGGCTTCGATTGCCCAGCCCGTGCTCTCCAGCGTTGCGCGGGCTGCTCGAAAGCACATTTTTCCACGCGACCGCATTCCAATCGGCAACAGATACGAAAATGAAATGTTGCCTGGCACCCTCGCTCGTCAACTCCGAAGGTTTGTCTTGCACCTTCTTCGCGTCATCGTCTTCGCCCCATGGATGCGGCGTGCATTACTCAGAGACCAACCAGAAAGACAAACTTCCGAAAAAAATAACAAAAAAACATCATCTGTCACTAAATGCAGTAAGTGCCCGGACTGTTTTCGACCACTTTCTACGCAATCAAATCGCAGCTCCGCGCTGGTTCGTGGACCCCCCTGATCCCATGAATAAGTGGCCACGCTCTGTTACGAATTCCCCCCCCCCCCCCCTTCTCTCCAAGACTCACCGACAAAAAGAAAATCCCAGGCTTCCAAGTACTCCATTTCTGATGACAACTCTTGAGAACGACCTTCTGATGTGATGGGCTGCGCGCTCCTGCAATACAACATGAACTTCTCCTGCCCGGACGTTTTCTCTCCAGGGCCTGCCCCGATGCCCCCCTCAGTAGTTGGCGCCGCTGGCGGCCTCAAGCAGGCGGGCACATTCCCGCATGCTTCGCGCAGAGCCCCCCTTCCACCTCCAGCGCTCGCCCGAGAACCTGTCATCGACGGTCCTGGTGAACATGTCCTTGATGAGGCGTGTGGTAACATCCTTGTACTGGTACAAACTATGTGTTGTGCCATTGTTTGGCTACCCCCGCCTTCCCCCCCCCTTCTCCCTCCATTCGTTCATGCTGTCCTCGACCGTCTTCTTGATAGCCACCGCCTCGCTGGAGGCGCATAGCTCCATGTCCTCGGTGAGCCGCGCAACTCTCTTGAACTTGATGGACACAAATCCCTTCTTCCAGTTGATCCGGATATCTTGCTTTGGGACTTTAGCGTCCTCGATCACATGGTAGTTAACTCTCCCCAAGGTTTTGTCTCGGTCTCGCTTTTGCGTGCGATTGTTGACAAACCAGAGGCCCCTCCCGTCAACGTTTTTGGCCGCTCCCCGGATCTTCCGACAGAAACCGATCTTTGCTGCCTCGGTCTCGAATTCCACCACTCCCATGTTCGTAGGTTCTGCGAACGTGAAAACACCTTGTTTACCTTCTGGTTGCGGCCCCCTCCTGGAACAACTTCCCAATGCACTCTACTACCTCGCCCCCGCCCGCGTCATTCTTGAAGAGGCCCCAGAACACACAAATAAATACACACAAATAAAAAGATTCACCATATTTTCCCATATTTTCTAGGTTTTTGTCTTCCCCACCACTTCCCATATTTTCCTATATTTTCCTGGGGATCGACGATTAATTGTGTCTGTGTGTTTTTTTCCCTCCTGAATTCTCGAAGCAGCCCGCAACGATCTGCAAGTGTCTGCGGTTCTCTCCCTGCTCCTCCCCTTCCCCCCCCCCTCGTCCTCGTTCTTCTGCTGCTTGCCCATGCCGCTCTCCCCTGGCAATTTGTCCAGCGCTTCCCGGACCCCCCCTGCTACGATGATCTCGCCTGTCTGCTGCATCTCTTCTTCCGTAGCGTACTCCTCCAAACTCTTCCTCGTGATCTCCTCCGCTGCGGGAACCTCCATATGCGACGTCGTCTTGGTCGCATCGAGCTCGAGATCTTCCACCCTCTCCTGCACCTCCCCGCCATAGTTGTCACCTCCTCCACCTCCTCCTTCACGTTCTTGATGGTGAAATGTTGCTTTGTTTGTTTCTCAACTTGCGGACCTTATCTACGATCTTGTCAAAACGTGTATTTTGCCGGATCTAGAACAACTGGAACCACTCCCGCGGTGCCTCCGCTCCGGCCACCATGCCGCCATCCCCGGACGACATCCCCTCGTCGCTCGACCCGTTCTCGATGGCCTGCTTCTTCTTCGCTCCCTTCCTCTCCGGTATTGAACCTGCACTCTCGCCTGCACGCTTGGACATGATTTCCAAAGGAGCGAGCGCCAGAGCACTGGAGCCTTTACTTGAGCCAAAATGGCTAC
This sequence comes from Prorocentrum cordatum, assembly GCA_963575745.1. Taxonomy (NCBI): domain Eukaryota; class Dinophyceae; order Prorocentrales; family Prorocentraceae; genus Prorocentrum; species Prorocentrum cordatum. The sequence continues at coordinate 225,164 of CAUYUJ010001237.1, forward strand.
GGCACAGCACCAAACATGTGAACTAGCTGCCTCACGCAACTTGGCAGACAGGTCCAGGGCCTCTAGAACCTGGGCGCATCGGCAAAACATGTTTGGCCAACCTGTCAGCGTCGGCATTTCCCATGGCACTGCGACGCTCCAAGTTCGGAAGAGCCAAGATCACCTCCTCGGACCTATGGGCGGGGGTCTAGGACGCTGGTCCTACTAGGCCCGCTGGGCACCCCTCGTGGGCGAGCCTCCGTAGGGGCAGAAACATTTGTTTCTGGTTTGAGCTGATCACGCCTCTTAGCACCACGCGGTTTCACGGCGTACGGCTTCAGCGCAATCGCTGCGAGTGGAGACCGATGCATCATCTGCAGGAGGGTGGCGATGCCCAAATGCTGAGCAGCCCGTGGGGTCTGAAGCGCGGACAGGCCACCGAACGTGCGAGCCCTGGTCGAATACTCAAGTCCAGGCGCTAGGTTCACTGGCCCACACGCAGCACGCTGGAGCACTTTAAACACCTGCTGAGTAGCCGACCCCTCGACTACTGGCTCACATCCACGGGTGAACTCTAGAACTCCCCCCTCGATCTCGATCTCCTGCCCATCAGCGTCCTGGAGGACGGGGTGAAGGTGCCACTCAGGGGCGGGGGAGGGACATCAGGCTGGGACGGGATAAGGCGACGCCAGAAAGGGCGCTCGTGCGGAGGGGCGGCCTTGTCTGCATCAATCATGTCCTGACTGACGTACTCGAGCCCTCTCTCCGCAACCTGCGCACGCATGCACGCCCATCGCCTGTGGAACAAGGAATCAGGGTGACCGCGCAGCGGACGCGCGCCGTCGCGCCCGTGCCCACGCTCACGCATCCTGGCCTTTGTCCAGCATGCATTCGAGAACACAGCTGACACCGCTGAGAACACAGCTGACATCCAATGAAAGGCCGAATCAACCCCAATAAACACAGCATGCTCTAACACATGGGCCCGTCTCTGAGCTCCCTTAGCCACCGGGCGCCTCAGAGGCTGTCAGAAAAAGCCTTCGCCAACTGCTTCCTCACACTCGTCCGGTGGCACTGGCATGCTGTACCGAATCCACTACTGTTTTGTCGACAACGACGTCTTTGGCCCACAACCCAACAGCTTCGTCCGCCATGAAGCGACCAAGTAGTGGTCTAGTAGCGTACCCGTCCTCTGAGCATCTTCAATGGACTGGTGACTCTCGATCTTGACGAGATGGAGCCACTCCCAGTTACCACTGGTCGAAGAGCCCAGCTTCTGCCAAAGAGCAATGTTGGTGGTCGAGGGACCTGCTTGTGCGAGCTCGGCCACACCCCTGACGACGCAAGATGATCCGTCACGAAGGTGGGCACTTTGCCAAAACCCAGCAAGCCTCAACAAGTGTCGTCAGCTCGCCTCGATGTACGGTGTGCGTGCCTGCAGCGCCACCACCACGGCCACGCAGCATGTCCGGGCCACCCCCCCCTGCGTAGTTCACCTTCGCCACCTGATATGCCCACCCGATCCTACGCAAGCATGGGCCCGACGAGTGTTGATCACCAGACGTATCCCCACCAACCAGGATCTCCTGTAAGTTTTAAAACCGGCCTGGCTCGCCAAAGGCCGCCTCTGCAGTTGCATCAGGTGGTTCTCCACTTTGGTCCAGGTGGCAGGGAGAACCCCCATTAGCCACAAGCATGGTCACGCTTCGCGGTCTGTTTCAGCCCGCCTCGCCAGAGTCTCCGATATAGTGGTGAAACCTGCGTTGCGCCTGCGTCCCAAGCATGGATATACGTCTGGCAATTCCATAATTATCCTTTTTTCCCAACCCTCCTGTGTTGGGTTCTCGTTTTGAACAGAGCAATGTGGTCGCCCTGGCCTCCTTCCTCCTTCTTCCCCTCTCCTCCCCTCCTCCGTCTCTCCTGCGAAACTGTCGGCACTTTCGTGGGCTCCTGGGAGGCCCAGCGGAAGTACGTCATGCGCGGATCACCACTATAGCTCGCGGTGCCCTCGGGGGCTGCGATCTGCGAAACGGTCAGCACTTTCGTAGGCTCCTGGGAGGCCCAGCAAAGGTACGTCATGCGCGGACCACCACTATAGCTCGCGGTGCCCTGAGTGGCTGCGATCTGCGAAACTGTCGGCACTTTCGTGGCCTCCTGGGAAGCCCAGCGGAGCTACGTCATACGCAAATGGCCACTATAGCTCGCGGTGCCCTGAGGGGCTGCGATCTGCGAACCTGTCAACACTTTCGTGGGGTCCTGGGAGGCCCAGCAGAGGTACGTCATACGCGGACCACCACTATAGCTCGCGGTGCCCTGAGTGGCTGCGATCTGCGAAAATATCGGCACTTTCGTGGGCTCCTGGGAGGCCCAGCGGAGGTACGTCATACTCGGACCCCCACTATAGCTAGCGGTGCCTGGGGGAGCTGCGATCTGCGAAACTGTCGGCGTTTTCGTGGGCTCCTGGGAGGTCCAGCGGAGCTACGCCATACGCGGGCCACCACTATAGCTCGCGGTGCCCCGGAGGGCTGCGATCTGCGAAAATTTCTGCACATTCGTGGGCTCCTGGGAGGCCCAGCGGAGGTACGTCATACGCAGACCACCACTATAGCTCGCGGTGCTCTGGGGGGCTGCGATCTGCGAAACTGTCGGCACGTTCGTAGGTTCCTGGGAAGCCCAGCGGAGCTACTTCATACGCAAATCACCACTATAGCTCGCGGTGCCCCGGGGGGCTGCGATCTGCGAACCTGTCAACACTTTCGTGGGGTCCTGGGAGGCCCAGCGAAGCTACGTCATGCGCGGACCACCACTATAGCTCGCGGTGCCCTGGAGGCCACATATATAAAAAAAGGGTTGGGTACGTCGCAGGGTAATTGGATGACTGTTATTTTCAGGCCCGGTGTCGACAAATAATTGGGTAGACGTACTCGGAGGCCAATCAGGCTACGACTTTCAGCCAAAGAAAACAAATGGGGAGGTATTGAAGGGGTAGTGTCTGCGACGATCGCCACGATACTCGACACGGGGTGGGATCCTGCTGGCCAGTGGGACTGGTACAGTGACGAACGGAGACATGCACCAAGCTCTGGGAATGGACCTCAGGATATGGCTGCCCTGAAAGAGGTGCTGTCGGAATCCCTGGACAGACTGCGTTCCTCCTCCTCCTCCTCCTCCTCCTCTTCCTCCTCCTCCGTGGGCAAGTGCCAGCGAGTACTGGAATGGCAAGGGACCAAAGAATCACGCGGCAGGTGCTACAGAGGCAATCTTGCCTGGAGCTTCTTGGACTCGTGCGCGCACTGCTTCGCTGGGAGGCCACAAGATCGGCTCTCTTCTACGCCCAAGGTGCACGGATAAGGAATAGTTCATATTCGCATCCATGGTAGTCCGCCAACATGTGGATCATTTTAAGCATAAGACTGCTCCATTGATATACATGTGGCGAGTATACTCAGGACCACTCAATGCCGACTGGCATTCTGAAGGGTTCGCCGTGCGCAGGAAGAGCACCGAGCAGGGATTTCAGAAGAGCGCAGCAAGAAGAGCAGCGGCGAAGATACAAAACAGACACACACTAAGGGCGTCTGTGGCGGTCCGCGTATGACGTACCTCCGCTGAGCCTCCCAGGAGCCCACGAAAGTGCGGACAGGTTCGCAGATCGCAGCCACCCAGGGCACCACGAATTATAGTGGTGGTCCGCGTGTGACGTACTTCCGCTGGGCCTCCCGGGAGCCCACGAAAGTGCGACAATTTCGCAGATCGCAGCCACCCAGGGCACAAGTGGCTATAGTGGCGGTCCGCGTATGACGCACCTCCGCCGGGCCTCCCAGGAGCCCACGAAAGTGCCGACAGTTTCGCAGGAGAGAAGGAGTAGGGGAGGAGAGGGGAGGAGGAAGGAGGACGGGGCGACCACACCACTCTACTCAAAACGAGAACCCAACACAGGAGGGTTGGGAAAAAGAACAGGAAACGGAGGGGCGCAGGAAAATGAACCAGAAGGACAGACAGGGAGGTAAACAAGTATAATGTCTCTGGGGGGGGGGGTCGCTGGGGGGGGGGAGAAGCGCAATGCAGGAATATGCTGGCTCTCGGAGCATTTCGAGCTAAGGCAACGGCAACTCAAAGTCGATCCCCAGACCCCTTCCCAGGGTCCAAACACAGTCGTTCTTCGAGCTGCGTCCAGCCAAGGCCTACTGCCGTGTTCTCAGCTCGCCCTCCTCTGCCCGTCCTAGCACGGAGATCGCAGGCATGAGGTATGGGCCTCGCCCTCGGAGGACATTTCAGGGCCCCGCAAACCCGGACACGCTAGACCAAACCCATAAACCTGCACTGGACCACCAAACCTGACTTTGCAGGAAAGGGTGTCGTTTCCCCGAATTACTAATGTCCTGGTCAGTCTGTATCCTGGTCTCTGGGGGCCTGAACACTCGTCCCTCCGCGGTGGCCGGAGCCGCATTGGAGGTGCGCGCCTCCTCCACGGGCTCCCGATGGATGGACCAGGCGGCGCTGAACTTGGGGGCAGCGGGCAGCTCGAACTCCTGGGGGATCCCCCTTCGTCGGGGCCGCTCGTTCGGCTGCCCCTCGAGCTATCCCTTCTTATCCATCCTGCTTATGCTCCTCCTCCTCATGCTCATGCTTCCTCCCCTCACCGTCCTGCTTAGGTTCCTCCTCCTCCTCCTCTTCCTCATCCTTCTCCCGCTGAAGATTTCCATCCTTGCCCCCTCTGCCTCTCTTCCTCCTCCTCCTCCTCCTCCTCTTCTTCCTCCTTCTCCTCCTCCTCCTCCTCCTTCCCCTCCCTTCCTCCTGCGCACCGCCACGTCCGACCGAGCAGCACGGGGGGGAGCGGCTGGCCCCTACAAGTGACGCGGACACGCAGCTACTGCTGCGCGTGCACAGCAACACGTACTCCTGCAGCGCGATCAAGCATGACGCGTGCCACTGCCATAACATGAAAGTACTCCTCCTCCTCCTCCTCTTCTTCCTCTTCCTCCTCTTCCTCCGTCACTCGTTATTTTGAACAGCTCCTCCCTGTCGTGCCCCTGCACTTGTCACCCCTCCATGTCGCACCCCCGCACTTGTCTGCAGGGGCGTGCTGGGCGTGTCGCCTGAGACGTCCTTCTAATGTTTGATCCTGAAGCTTGAGAATTGCAACAGCTTCACGAATGGAGGGCGGGTGGCTTTCAAAATGTACGTAGCTCTTGCCCCCGCGCCGCGCACATTCGTCTCAAAACCAACATGTTCAAATATGGATGGCGGGCGTGTCTGTTTTCAGAATGTGTATCTCGCTTGTGGCGCCGGACACACTCGTGCTTCAAGTTGACAACAGCTTCAAATCTGGAGGGTGGGTCGTTTTCAAAATGTGGCTCTCGTCTCAGCGCCGCGCGCATTCGTCTTTCAAGGTTGCTACGGTTTCAAGGATTCGTAGGGTCGACGTCCCAGGAATGGTTTTCAGGCACGGTTTGTAATTGTCAGGACCCTACAGTGTTTCGCGGTGTTGGAGTCCCACGAACGGCATGCTGGCGCGATTTAGGGTTTGTCAGCACGCAACAATCGTGTTGTTCCGTGGCTTAAGATCCAAGGGAATGGTGTTTTGGTGCGACCAATGAGGACGACCCGCAATCAAAATACATTCGTGTAGGAACCTATAAAGAGGGAACTTGGAGGGAGGATCCACTGCAGCATAGTTGATTCGTCCTGGGTTTGCACTCCTCCTCCTCCTCCTCCTGCTCCCCCTCCTCCTCTTTCCCTGCTCGCCTTTCTCCTCCTCCTTTTTAGCCTTCTCCTCCATCGTCAACCCCTGCTCCTTGTAAATCACTTCCCCCTGCCGCACAACAAGACGTGTCCGTAGAGCGGGGCCGGGCGATTCGCTTGAGACGTCCTTGCGACGGATTAATCATGGACACTGGGCGCTCAGTGGACACTGCACCTGCTCGTCCCGCGGGACGGCTCTGCGTGGGGCGAGGCGGTGGCGCTGCGGCGTCGACAAATACGAACTCAAAACACATGCGTCGGAGCGGGAGAAACTGGAACAGCGGGCCGGCCAATTCATTCATCCTTGCGATTGATTGTGATACAGCTAAACACGCGGAGAGCTTCAAGGATTGGGGGCGGGTGGTGTTCCAAAGTTGTCTCTCCCCTTAGCGCAGCCGCGCACACTCGTTGAAAAAAAACTTGCAACGGACACAAGGGTGGAGGGCGGCGGGTTCTCTCCTCATTGCCGCGTGCATTCGCCGCAGAAGTTTGCAACAGCTTCATCAGGGCTCGCGGATGTCCGCTCGGAACGCATCCATGCGAAACACAAATCCACGGGATCGCGCCACCAAAGCCAGACCGCGAGGGCGTGCATCGGGAGTGAAATGGTAAAACCCCATTTAGTGGAAACGGCCTGGGGCCAGAGCCAGCGGGCGTCGCCCTCAAACACTGCGGCCACAGCGACCCCCCGAGCAGCGAAAAGGGCAACTCGCTTATCGACTTTTGACCAATACAAAACCCCGAAACGGCGAGTGAAAAACAACGTGAATTTCGCGTGGATTTTTGTTTAGTCTTCATTCCTGGCCCAACAGAAATCCGCACGAAATTCACTTCAAAATCTGGAACGACATTATCCAGGATAATCGAGGTCGATCCTATGGTTCTCTGACCGAAATGCGCTCTGCTATGTGGGCGCCATGAGGTCTAGTAGCCCCCCTCTAAACAACCAAATCCCTCTCCAAATGCGACCTGATATTCTGGACCCCCCTCTTCGACGGGGCGCCTTAATAAACCGGACCCCCGAAGCTCCAGTCCGAAGAAAGCGCCCTAGACTGGCCCCCCCAGTTACAAAGAAGACCCAGGGGACGATTAATAAAGGATTGGGACTACGCGGGGGGCCTGTTGAAGCCAGCCAAGACTTCACGAGGGGCCTGTGGAAGCGAACCGGTACCACCTGGGGAACCGTCTGCGCGCAGCCCGAAGCCCCTACCCTGAAAGGTCTTCAGAGCCCCCCTAATAAGGGGTAGTACATTATTTGTTCGGCGGCCTGCTTGAATGACTGGGGTCCTCCAAATAACTAGGGGGTAACTATTTTTGTTCCGCCCCCCGCCGCGCAACAACGATGACGACGGCTAGGCTACGACGACGACCTACCTCTACGACAACGACGACGACAGCTACGACTACGATGACTACGACAGACACGACTACGGAGGAGGAGAAGGAGGAGGAGGAGGAGGTTTTAGGACCAGTCCTTTTCACCGCCGAGAGAAGGGGGGGAGACAAATTTGAAGACGATGTCAGCGGATACCGAAGGGAGCAGATGCCAAGGGGGGCCCCTCCCGGGCGACTGCCGCTTTGGCCCCGGCGCCTCGAACCTCCAGGAGGACGCATGCGATACGATCCTCGCTCGTGAAGAACTTGAAGCTGGTCTTGGGTCGGGCGTGTCCCTCTACAGGCGGATTTTGGACGAAACATGAACAATACCCCAAACATCTTCAAACATACGAAACAAGTCAAACATCGTCAGCGCACTTTTTCTTCAACAAAAAAAACTACGTTTTTTATATTCCTCGTGTAGACAATGAACCACAGAACCGAACCGCGAACCGCAAAACCGAACCGACTGAAGGAGAACCGACGGAACTGGAACCCGTCGGAAACCCGACGCGAAGCGAAACCAAGCCGAACCGGAGGCGGTGGAACCGAACCGGACCCGAACTGGGAACTGGTCGTGGGGGTGGACCCTTGGGAACTGCCCCATGCGAGCGCCCATTCTTGCGCTAGGTCCATCCCACCCGCTCCCAACTCCTCCCCTGCGCCCCCGGGCTCCCTCGTCCTGTTTTGCTGCTTGTCCAGGGCCGAACTGGGGACGGAAGGGCGGCGGAAAAACTCAAGTCGCATTTTTGGGCGGTTCGAAAATGCGTTCTGGGCCTCCAGGTGGTTTTCGGAGCCTCCAGGGCTGCACTGGGGACGGAAGGGCGGCAGAAAAGCTCAAGTCGCCGTTTTTGGGCGGTTCGAAACTGCGTTTTTGGGCCTCCACGGCGGCAGGGGCCGGGCCCCCGCCATCCCTGCGCGCGCCTGGCGAGGGCGCGGGCGGCGGCCTTGCCTTCCCAGTTGTCCTTTGTGAAGGGGCCCACAAACACACAAATAAATACACACAAATAAAACGATGCCCCATATTTTCCGATATTTTCTGAGTTTTTTTTGTCTTCCCCCCCACTTCCCATATTTTCCCATATTTTCCTGGGGATCGACGATTAATTGTGTCTGTGTGTTTCTTCCCCTCCTGAATGACCCATGTCAGGAGTGAGTGGTCCGTACTGTCCCAGACCGTAGTCCAATCGTTTTCGATCCTGGCGCTGGGGAGTCGCCCGCCGTCGCCCGAGCCCCCCTGGTCCAGGGGGGCACGATGCTGTCGACTGGTCCGTCGAGGGCACCAGAATACCAGAAGTGACGTCTGGGCCCAGTGGCTCCCCTGGCTCGTCGGGTAGCGGGGCCCGATTGCTCCGCTGGCCCCAAGGTTCCTCCTGACTCCTGGTTGAACTGAACCTCCAAACGCCTCCATGTGATCATGCAGACGCACACGCGCACACGTCATCTGCAAGAGCCGAGAGCCGAACTGGAACCAACTGAAACGGAACCGCCCTCTGACTGGGAACCGCCTCGACCAACTCCGAGACCGGAACCGTACTGAACCGAACCAATTTCCCCCGAACCGAAACGAACCGAACGGAACCGGGGGCACGCTGTGTAGAGGGACACGCCCGACTGAAAGCTGGTCGGGCAGCCAGGGTCGTCGTGCAGCTCTCGGATCTCGGGTCTGCGGCGGCCGCTCGCTCGGGATGACCCAGGCGCATCCCCAGGGGCCTCTCGCGACGAGGCGCAGCCTCTGGAGAGCACCGCGAGGCTGGAGAACCGCCGGGAGGCTCACGAGCATGCTGACAAACTCTGGGAGCAGTCCGAGGGGGAGCCCTCGCAGGCTCCCGAGCGATGTGAACCCCACCCTCCCCCCCAGAAATCGTGGGGGGCAGGGGCAGGGTTCGCATGAGGCCCCCCAGCTTCGGCACTGGCGCGCTCGCGCCCCGCCCCGCCCCCCCTCCGTCAGGCTCTCGAGCGGCACGGCCCGCTGGAAGATGTGCAGCGCGCCTGTCGCCGCCCGTCGTCCGCCCGGCGTCCCCTCGGTCTGTAGCCCGTCACTCGCTCGTCCGCCGCGCCGTTCGCCCGTCGCCCGTCCGCAGCGCCGTCGCTCGTCCGTCCTCCGTCGTCCTCTGGCGTCGTCCGTCGGTGGTCCGTCCTCCCCTCGTCTGTCGTGCCGTTCGTCCGTCTGCCATGCCCTGTCTGACCTCTGCCACGGGGCCCCTCGTGCGCTTGTGCGGCCGGACCTGAAACAGAAAAGTATCCCTCGAGAACACGAGGCCCTCCGCCAGCCGAGCTGAAGAACACTCGAGGGCCCCCCACCCCTCCCCAGGATGCACAAGAACACTCCGCAAGCACGAAGAACATGGCTGGGGCACCCTCCCCGAACTGGGGAAACCAGAAGGTACCGATACCGCTACTCCCCAGACCTCTCCCGGGGTGCGTTCTGACCGGGATCTCAAGGCGAACCCAGCGGTGGCGACGAGGGCCTCCGAGGAGGCCCAAAACAGGGGAAAACGGGCGCGAAGGGTAGAGGCATGGGTGCCTGCTCCTCCTCTGACGAACCGACCTCGGCCCCACTGCAGCGAAAAAGCGCAGCGCGCCCAGGGGGGCCGGTGCCGCCCGCCCGCCCGGTCGGCCCTCCGTCGCTCGCCCTCTGCGCGCCGCGGGGCTGCCCCGAAGACTCTCGCCACCGCTCGGACGTCCGATCCCCGTGCGCGTGGAGGTTTCGTGCGCGGAGCTCTTCCACTCGGGCGTCGGCAGAACTGGGTTCAGTGATTAGGGCGACGAGATCTATGCATATCCACTGCTCCTGGCCAGGCCCATCCTGGGCCCAGGAGCGGTGTATATGCCTCCCTGGCCAAGCCAGGAGGGCGCATACACAGCTCTTGGGCCCAGGATTGGCCTGGCCGGGAGCAGTGGATATGTATAGATCTCGTCGCCCTAAGTGATGTGAGTGATGTGCACGGCCGGAAATGCGATTCGGAAAACGATCGTGTTCGGGACCTGGGCCAGCTTCCCAGAGGTTTCCGAGAACAAGCCTGGGCCAAGTCCTGTTGTTGGAGCTGGAGGGGCGAACGTGCTCAAGAAGCTGGGCCAGCTCTCCGGCGAGATGGTCGAGAAACGCTGGCCCAGCTTTTCGGGAGGAAGTTTCTTAACCAAATGCTCGACTGTGCTGGGGGACGCCCCCCCGCCCCGTCCCACTAACCGGACTTGCCGTCACCCGAAAAAGCACCAGCTACGGCAGACCTGGTTCAGTGATTCTGGTCCATTTAGGAGCTCCAGGGCCCTCTTCCTAATCGTGTCCCCTTACCTGGGGTCATGGCTATACCCGATTCCACGTCTGAGCGCTTCCCCGCCTCCTCCCCTCGCGCGGCCGCCCTCCTCTTCTCCTTCCTCTTGCACGCCGGACGAGTCGCCTGTCGGTTGCCCCGATTAGCCTCACGCTGGCGCGGACTGCCTCTACCTCGACGCCGAGGGAAAAGTTTAGGTTTCGTACACGTATTCGTCGCGAGGTCATCAGGGATGCTCCTCGATGGCCTTCGCCGGGCAAAAATACACCACACGTCTCAGCGATGCCAAGCAGACCCCCTATCGGGGTCTGGGCAGGGCCGTGAGAACACGGCACGAGACGAAGGACGGGTCCCAAGGAATGGATATCGAGACCTCCAGGGGCACACGCCATGAAAAGATCATGGCGTCGGGGGTCTGGAGCGTGCGCTTGTTCTCAAATGCAGAGCGCCTCGGGGGGGGGGGTGAGGCGGGCCCGGTCCATCCAGACCGCCTGCGGCGGGATCGCGTCGTGACGACCTCGGAGCTGGTCTCTGACACCGCGTGGACCGCTCGGCCCATACGCGACTGGCGGCGTTGGGGTCGCCGGGCCCTCCACATCGGCCGATCCCAGACCCCCAACGTCATGATTTTTCCACCCCAACGTCATGATTTTTCCATAACGGCGACCCCAGTGGTCTCGACCCATTCCCCAGGACCGGGTTTTCGTCCCGAGCCGTTTTTCGACGGTCCCGATGCCTGGCAGGGCCCCCAGAGGCCGCAAATGACAAAGCACTTCCCGTCGTGATGCTTTCCTTACTCAGAAAAGGTCTGGGACTGTGGGGAGCTGGCGGCGTTCAGCCTGGAACGCCCGCGGCGGGGCCGCTGCCGCGCCGGCACGGCAAGAGCCTGCTGCACGGTCGTGACCGCCACCAGGAGGAGCGGCAGCTCAAGGGAACGGGGGCTTCTCTTTGGCCACCGCGGGCCTCGGCCACCGCAGGGGGTCTCCCGACCCAGCGTGGGCCAGCAAAACCAGCGATAATCCCACCCCGCCCGTGGCTCCACGGGGCTGGGCGTAATACCAGCAAATCTGGCGTGGCAGACGCCACGATACTGACCCCCCAACGGCAACGAAACCACTGCTGAGCAGATGGTGGGGATCTGGACAGGGGGCTTCTGCGTGTCGTGCGCTGCGGCCCCCGACGGGTCGCAGCGCAACAGGGAGGGCCGCCGGTGGGGTGGCGTCGTCAGCTTCTTTTTGGTAGGCGGATCGGAGGAGCGGCCCAAAAACCAGAGCCCCCATGTCGCCTCCTCGTCGAGCCCCTCCACCTCCTCCACAATGGCATCCGCCGACGGCGCTCGCACGGCCTCGCCTAGCGTTGAATTTTGAATACCCCCCCATCCACTAAACTTGGGCTCGATTTAATCAGGGGGGCGGGGGGCGATAAAGGGGGGGGGAAGTGGTGTGCCCTTCTCGGGCCGTAGAGGCACCCACTTGGGCTCTAACGGGCTCCTTTTAGGGACACCCCAAAAAAACCCTGTCTGCAGCCCTCGCTGCCCCCCCATGAAGAACTGGGTCCTGGCAGAAACGCGTCCTGGACCCCCGGGGGAGGCTCAGGACCAGCTCTTCATCCCGAGCTGTCTCTTGACGGCCCGACTTGGATATCACGAGACGTGGGATGCTAACTGGACAAACGGATGATACGTGAATGCCACGGTGGGTTGTACCCTGCCCATCCTAGCATACAAGCGGGTTGTAAGTGCCCTTGTGATTTCTGGTGAAGGTCCAGGCTAAGTGGGCTCCGCCCACCTCTCCTGGGGTGCGCTCTGACCAAAATGTCTAGGCAATCCCAGCCATTGCGACGAGGGCCTCCCAGGAGGCCTGGCAAGGGGAACACGAGGGAAGGGTAGCGGTATAGGTACCTTGTCCTCCTCTGCAGGAGAAGGCCTCGCTCGCCACCGATGTTTGCCGCGCCCAGGTCTGGGGGCAGGGGGGCGCCCTGCACGGTTTCCCCCGGGGCCATAGGCGACCCAAGGGAAGGAGGAGGAGGAGGAGGAGAAGGAGGAGGAGGAGGAGGAGGAGGAGGAGGGGGAGGAGGAGGAGGAGGAGGAGA
>CAUYUJ010001237.1:237730-252730 GCA_963575745.1 Prorocentrum cordatum
TGATCACTACACAAACGCTCCTGCGATCCCCGCCAAAATGGCAAGAAATGGTAAGCTCAGATCCGCATGGCTACATTGCAACCGAACCGCTTGACCACCATCTCGACCGAACTGGCGGAATTCGACCACGCGTCCGACAAAAGACGTTCGACGAGGGATGCGCTGCACAATGCCCCGGCCACGGGCAGCGCTACGAGGGAAAGCGGGCCCTTCGATGTGTCACTTTCAGCGCCCGTGAAAGTGACACCTTCCAGGGCCCACTTAAAGAGCACCAGAAAGGCTCCAAGAAGGCCCCGAGAAGGCCCCAGGGCGGCACCAAGAGGGCTCCCAGAGGGACCCAAGAGAGGCCCCAAGAAGGGCCCAAGAGGGCCCTCCGCGGTGTCACTTTCAACGCCGGTGAAAATGACACCTCCCAGGGCCCACTTAGGGCCTCAGAAAATCTCTAAGAAGGCCCCGAAAGGGCCATAGAGAGCCGCCCTGGGTTCAACTCCGCGTGGCGGAGTTGGAAGCGATAACTTCAATGCCCTACTGGAGGCCTCTTAGGGGCCCGAAGACGGCACTGAAGAACCCCATCGGGGCTTTTTCAAAGGCAGAGGAGGGCGCAAAAAGGGGCCTCAGTGAGCCCCTGGTCTAACTCCACCTGGCGGAATTGGAAGTGATATCGCCCGGCGCCTTCATGGAGCCGCTCGGAGCTTCCAAGACGGCTCCAGAAGGCCCCAGGAGGGCCCCAAGAGGATCGAACGACGATTCCTGGAAGTGCACCAGTGAGACCCTTGTTGACCTCCGCCTGGCGGAGTTGGAAGCGACAATTTCCAGTGCCCTCTGGGGGCCTCTGGGGGGCCCCTCAGAAAGCTTTGGGGAGCACAGTGAAGGCCTTCGCAGTGCCGCGTGAGAGCCGTGCCAGGGCCGCATGTGTGCGCGGAAGGGGGCGACGAGTGCTGACGCTGACGAATATGAGAATGACGAGGGCGATCAAGGCTGGCCCGAAACAAATCCTGGCGCCATTGCAGGCCGCCGATTATCGGCCACGCCGCCAGGACGACGCCAAGCAACAAAACGACACCAACCAACAAACCGACACCAACCAACAAACCAACAAATCGACACCGGCCAACAAAAGGACACCAAGCAACAAAACGACACCCAGCAACAAAACGACACCAACCAACGAAACGACACCAACCAACAAAACGGCACGAATCAACAAAACGGCACTGACCAACCAAACGACAAATCACTTCACGACACCAATGAACAACGCGAAATCCACCGACCGCCAACCAAGCATAAAATCAACCGACACAACGAAACCAACGCATAGAGCCAGACCAACCACTGGATTCGTGAGTCGGGGTAGTCATGGAAGTGAGCCGCTGCAGCCCGCGGAAGCCATTAACAGTGACCAGAGCACCGCAATGCAGCAACGTCCCCGGGCGGCGGCGGGAGTCTTGGATCTCCCGCGGGACTGGAGCGTAGCGAGTTCGTCCTGGGTCCGGTTAGTGAAGTGAAGAATTTCGGGGTGCTTGCATGGCAAAAACCTTCACTTCACTAATCTGGGGCCCCTGGAGCCCCAGGGCGTTTCAGGTCCCCTCGCTGTCTGGGTAGTCCAGGGGGGCGCAGTGGCGGCTTACCAGAGGCCCTGTTCCCTAGCCTCACTTGCTTTCACCCGTGGTGCTCGACGGCCGTCTCGGAGCTGTCTTGTGGCGGTCTGGGGCAATCCCGAAGCCTCTTGGAGCCATCCCAAGGCCCCAAGGCGCCACCAATGGGGGCCCCAAGAGAACTCCCAGAGGGCCCCGAAAGGCCTACAACAGATTGCACGTTCGCGCGAATTCTTTGTACCACTTTGGGGGGTCCCTCTTGGGGCCCTCGGGGAACGTTCTTGGGGCCCTCCGAGGGCCCATTGGGGCCCCGGGAAGGCCCCAAGAACGCTCCCAGAGGGCCCCAAGAATGCTCCAAAAGGGCCCCAAGAGGACCCCCACAAGTGACAAAAACTATTTGCATGAGGGTGCAACTTACTCGGCGCCTCTTGGGGCGCTCTTGGAGCCGTGCTGGGCGCCACTCGTGGGCGACATGGGCTGGGCGACGGCATGTGGACCCTGTCGCTTGGGCCATCCGGGGTGCTCCCGAATGGGGCCACGAAGCTTGTGAGCGTATGACGGAATGGGCTGGGCGGCGGCCTGTGGGCCCTGCCTGTGGGGCCGTCGGTGTAGCTCCCCGTGGGGCCACGAAGCGTGTGAAACGCATGCCGAAATATGCTGGGCGGCGGCCTGGGAAACCTGCCGCTGGGACCTTTTTTTGGTGGAGCGGCCTATAGGGGCACGAAATGTTTGAGGGTGTCATCAATGTGGCCTGGGCGACGGCATGTGGACCTTGCCGCCGGGACCTCCGATGAGCTCCTCATGGGGACACGAAGCGTCTGAGGGGCGTGCCGACAGGGGCTGGGCGGCGCACTAAGGACCCTGCCGATGGGGCCTTCGGTGGAGCACCTCACAAGGCCACGAGACTTGCGGGGGATGTGGCGAAGCAGAGACGCGGGGGAACAAGGGGGGTGTTTTGATGATGTTGATGAGGATGGGGGTGGTATTGATGATGGAGACGGCGAGAATGCTGATGATGCTGATGATGATGGTGATGGCGACGATGACGATGGACGATGACGACGGAGACACGCGGAGAGCAGGGGCAGATACGCGAAGAGGGAGGACGAGGGAGGGGGCCGGAAGGAATGACGCGGGGCGGTGTCTCTTCAAAACGAAGGACCAACACTGCAATATGGTAGGAAATTTCTGGACGACCCCCCCCCGTGGCGCGGTCAATGTCCGCGACAGCATCGCTGGCACTACGAACGAAATGATCGAACTCTTCCTGCGACGTTACCCGCGGGGTGGATCAGCCAGGGATGGGGGTCGAAACCGCCCCAGCGCAAAGCAAGTGTACAATCCTGAGAAACCCCAGCCCACATCAACCGATCCGCAACAAGCACGCAAGCCTTTGACGACCCCAAAGCACGTGACATCGCATAACGCGACGCGCCATCGAAAACGTTCGACGCGCGGCCTCGGAATGACATCGGGCTTCATGGAACGTCGAATGGAAAACATGAAAAACCGCCCTGTGGGCTCCGAGACCCAAAATTACTGATGTGAAGGATTTCGGCTCGTCGATCCCCCGGCGCGGGAGTTGGCCGGCCTCCGCACGGCGGCGCGACAAACGATATGACGCGGTGGCATGCGGGGGGTCGCTGAGGTCGTTTCCGGGGTGCTGGCGCCGATCGCCGCCAGCTCGAGCTGGCGGCTGGACCCGGCGGCGGTCGTTGTCATGGCACCGCTCTGGCAGGCCGCCAAGGCGCTTCGATCCCGCCGTCTCCCCGTGCAGGTGTGGCGGGACGCCGCGGCGGCCCTCGGCGCAGGCCACGGGCGCGGGTTCGGGCCCATCTCCGCCGCCCTCCGCAGCTTGGCGAAGCTGCACCTGGGCGTGGACGTCGAGTGCTGGACCGGGGTGAGCGCCGCCCCCGGGGGCTGGCGCCCCGCCGACCGGATTCTGCTCGACACCCGCGCAGTGCTGCTCGGAGCGTGGTCCAAGCGCGAAGCGCGCTCGCTGGCGGAGAGGCGCGCGGCCTTCCAGCACTTCGCGGGCGGTATAGACAGATGGGTCACGCGGCGGTGATTGGTCAGCGGTGCGCTCGCGCCCGATGCAGCCGGGGCGCTCCGCGCCGTGCTCTCAGGGAACGCGGTGACCGAGA
This sequence comes from Prorocentrum cordatum, assembly GCA_963575745.1. Taxonomy (NCBI): domain Eukaryota; class Dinophyceae; order Prorocentrales; family Prorocentraceae; genus Prorocentrum; species Prorocentrum cordatum. The sequence continues at coordinate 241,473 of CAUYUJ010001237.1, forward strand.
CAATGGCCGCGAAGTGGGGTGAGCCGGAGCTGTACCCCCACCCCACTGCCGCGCGGCGCCGGAGGACATGGAGCACCGCCTATGGCGGTGCCCGTGCTGGGAGCCCACCCGGGCCGCCGCCCTGGGGCTCGCGAGCGGGCACCGCGACGAGGTCCGCGCGAGGCTGCCGCCTGAGGCCTCCCTCACGGGACTGCTGCCTCAGGACTTGCGGCTGGCGGCGCTCGCGGGGCAGGCCAGGCTGACGCTGCCGCTGCCAATTCTGCCCGACACACAGAGACTGCCGGCCAGCGGCAGGGCGCGCGCCTGGACGGACGGGGCCTGCGTGCGCCTGGGCGACCCGCTGCTTGCGAGAGCGGGCTGGGGAGTCCGGCTGGAGGCGGCGGGCGCGACGGGCTGCGTCGAGCATAGCGGGCCGGTGGACGGCGGGCAGACCGCCCAGCGGGCGGAACTCACCGCGGCGGTGCGCGCGCTGAGCCTGGCTGGGGGGCCGGTTGACGTCGTCACCGACTCCCGGTTCATCAGCCGCGGCGTGGCGGCCATCCGCGGCGGGGCTAACCCTGCGGAGTGGGCGCACGCGGATCTGTGGGAATGCGTCGCCCCACACTGCCGCAGCGGCGCCCTGCGCGCGCGGTGGGCGAAAGCGCACTTGGACGCTGCCGCGGCCCGCGAACGGGGGGTCTCCCTGGAGGACTATGCCGGCAACGCGGCCGCGGACCGCCTGGCCAGCCACGCGGCGGGTGCCCGCTTGCCGGCTCGCGCGCTGCTCCTGGAACGCGAGCGGGGGCTGGACGCGCTCTCTGCCGTGCAGCGGGTCATGGCAGCCGTGGAATTGGCAGCGCTGAAGGCCAACCACGGCGACGGCGCCAGCCGGCCCCGCGTGCGCCGGCGCTGGACGGCCCCAGGGCGCAGGCGGCGCGCGCCCCGCGTGGGCGACGACGCGGCAATGCCGGCCGCCCCGGCCGCCCGCAGCCCGGCTGGCGCCCTGCGGCGGCGGCAGGGGCAGCCGCCGCCAGGGCCCTCTTCGCCGGCAACGCGTGGCGGGCCCACGTGGCGTCCCAGGGGTCCGCCTGGGTGGCCTGCCTGCGTTGCGGCTGCTGGGCGCCGACCTGGCACCGGCTGGCGAGCAGACCTTGCAGCGGCTGGACATCGGCGCTGCCGCCGCGCGCCGCCGCCCTGCTGCTGGCGCCGCCGGCCCGGGCAGGCGGCGCGGTAGCCGCGTGGCGCGAGCGCGCTGCGGCTGCGGCTCGCGTCGCGCCCGGGGGCGCCGGACTAATTACTTGCACGTTCCCCCCTCCCCCTCCCTCCCCCCCCCCTTCCTTCTCCCTCCCCCCTTGCCACAGGGCGCTCCGAGGATGGTTAAAATTAAACGGACGAAGGGACCCAACCATATGCAATTGTGAATCCGCAGTTGCAGGTATTGTCTTCGGTGGAGCTCCCTACGGGGCCACGAAGCGCTGTGCGGGTCGGGGGGTGGGGGACGCATGCTCCCGGCCCCCCCCCACTGGGCCTTCGGTGGGGGAGTTCCCTATGGGGCAACAAATGGGCTGCCCTGAGCGTGGGGGGGACGCATGCGCCCCCCCCCCCCCCCCTCCCGCACTGGGGCCTTCGGTGGAGCTCCGTATGGGGCCACAAAACGCTGCGCTGGGCGTGGGGGGCGCATGCGCCCCCCCCCACCACTGGGGCCTTCGGTGGAGCTCCCTATGGGGCCACAAAGCGCTGCTGGGCGTGGGGGGCGCATGCGCCCCCCCCCCCCTCTGGGGTCCTCGGTGGAGATCCCTATGGCGGCCACGAAACGCTTTGCTGGGCGTGGGGCGCATTTCGCCCCCCCCCCCCCCCCCTCTGTGGGGCCTTCGGTGGAGTCTCTATGGGGTACGAAGCGTGCCCGAGCGTGGGGGGCGCATTGCGGCCCCCCCACCCATGGGCCTTTCGGTGGAGCTCCGTATGGGGCCACGCAAGCGCTGGTGCTGTGGTGCTGGGCGTGGGGGGCGCATGCGCCCCCCCCCACACTGGGGGGCGCCTTCGATAGAGCTCCCTATGGGGCCACAAAACGATGGGTCGGGCATGTTGGGGGGGCGCGCATGCGCACCCCCACACGGGGCCTTCGGTGGAGCTCCCTATGAAGCCAGCGAAGCGCGTGCCCTGAGAGTGGGAGCCGCATGCGCCCCCTCCCCCCTCCCCCCCCCCCCCCACTGGGGCCTGCGGTGGAGCGCCCTATGGGGCCACGAAGCGCTGTGCTGGGCGTGGGGGGCGCATTCGGCCCCCCCCCCTCTGGGGCCTTCGGTGGAGCTCCCTATGGGGCTACGAAGCGCTGCCCTGAGCGCGTTGGGCGCATGCGGACCCCCCACCCACTGGGGCCTTCGGTGGAGCTCCGTATGGGGCCACGGAACGCTGTGCTGGGCGTGGGGAGCGCATGCGCCCCCCCCACTGGGGCCTTCGATGGAGCTCCCTATGGGGCCACAAAACGATGTGGTGGGCGTGGGGGACGCATGCGGACCCCCCCCCACCACTTGGGCCTTACCTTCGTGGAGCCCGCTATGGGGCAGAAAGCGCTGCCTGAGCGTGGGAGCCGCATGCGCCCCCCCCACCCCACCACACCACTACACTGGGGCCTGCCGGTGTGGAGATCCCTGTGGGGCCACGAAGCGCTGTGCTGGGCGTGGGGACGCATTTGGCCCCCCCCCCCCCCCCCCCTCTGGGGCCTTCGGTGGAGCTCCCTATGGGGCTACGAAGCGCTGCCCTGAGCGTGGGGGACGCATGCGGCCCCCACCCATTGGGGCCTTCGGTGGGGCTCCCTATGGGGCCACGAAGCGCTGTGCTGGGCGTGGGGGACGCATGCGATGATGATGGTGATGGTGATGATGATGGGAGGCGGGGGTGAGCTGAGACATGCGGAGAGCAAATGCAAGGATGGTGGAGGAGGGAGCAGGAGGAGAGGAGGTGGAAGGAGGAAGGAGGTGGGACGCGGGGCGCTGTCTCTTCAAAACGAGGACCCAACACCACAGGATGGTTGGAACAAAACTGTCGGGCGGGCGGACCCGAGCGGGCGGGTCGGACCGGGTCGGGCGGGCGGACCCTAACGGGCGGGTCGGGTCGGGCGGGCGGGACCTGAAAATGTCGGGCACACTCGACGGAGCACGCGCGAACCCAAACGGGCGGGCCGGGTCGGGCGGGCGGACCCTAGCGGGCGGGTCGGGTCGGGTCGGGCGGGCGGATCATATCGGGCGGGTCGGGTCGGGCGGGCGGGATATTGAAGTGTGGGGCGCGCTCGACCGAGCACGCGCGAACCCTAACGCGAGGGTCGGGACGGGCGGGCGGACCCTAGCGGGCGGGTCGGATCGGGCAGTTTCGCCGACGGCAGCTGGTTTCGCCGACGGAAGCTGGTTTCGCCGACGGAAGCTGGTTTCGCCGGGCGGCGAAACCAGGCAAGCGAAACCAGCCGGGCGAAACCATCCGGGCGAAACAAGCCGTCGGCGAAACCAGCGGTTGCCCTCCTCCTCCTTCTGCCTGCAGACGGCACCGCGGGCTTCCTTTGAAGACACGCTCTCCATCCTCCTCCTCCTCCTCCTCCTCCTCCTCCTCCTCACCGCCTTCCTCCTTCCTCCTCCTCCTCCTCCTCCTGCCTCTCCCCCTCCTCCTTCTCCTCCTCATCATCATCCCTCCGGCCGCCTCTGGCGCCTCCTCCTCCTCCTCCTCCTCCTACTCCTCCTCCTCCTCCACCTCCTCCTCCCTCCTCCCACTTCCTCCCTCCTCCCGCCTCTGGGTCGCCGTCCTCAGTCGGAGGCAGGGTATCACTATTGTTGTTCATGCTCTTCCTTTCACCCCTTCAGAAAACAACTGCTGGGAGGACTTGATGAATGTTTCCGGGCTAGTAATGAAAGGGGCCCAACGACACACCAAAAAATATAGACTCACGCCCGTGGACCCCCCATACTTCACAATCTTTTCTAAAATATAGTCTTCCTCCACTGCCCATGTTTCACAGATTTTCCTGGGGATCGACGACGGATTATTTCTGTATATGTCCCAACCATCCTGTGGTGTTGGGTCCTCGTTTTGGAGAGACAGCGCCCCGCGTTCTCTTCCTCCTCCTCCTCCTCCTCCTCCTCCTCCTCCTCCTCCTCCTCCTCCTCCTCCTCCTCCTCCTCCTCCTCCTCCTCCTCTCCCTCCTCCCTCCCCCTCTTCCCCCTCTTCCCCCTCCTCCCTGCATTTCACCCACCCAGTACAGCGCCTCGTGGCCCCATAGGGAACTCCACCGAAGGTACCAGGTCTACCGTCCGCATGCGTCCTCTCCACCCAGTACAGCGTTTCGTGGCCCCCCTCCCCCTCCTGCCTGCGTTTCAGTGCAGCGCTTCGTGGCCCCAGGGAGCTCCACCGAAGGTCCCAACGGAAAGAGCGAAGTACGAGTGATGACGTTGAGTTGGGGCGAAGCCCTCTAGAGACGGGTCCAGGGGAGGGGCGAGGCCCGGGCACAATGGTCTAATGGCCCGTTTTCCTCGTATTGTTTCGAGTGAAGCGGCTCCCGGGCGGCTCCCATGGCCCGTTTCTTGTTTTTTTTCTGGTGAAGCGGCCAGAGGGCCCCAAGACGGCCCAAGAGGGCCCCAAGAGAGCTTCATATTGCCACTAGACGTTCCAAAAGAGTCTCGAGACGGCTACAGAGGCCCTCCAGAGGGCCCCCGAGAGGACCTCAGGAGGCCAACAACTTTGATGTCCTGTCGGTTTTTGTAGCTTTTCGGGTTCTCCCCTTTTCCGTCCCAGAAAGGCCCCAGATTGAGGCCCCAAAGATCTTCCCAAGACGGCCCCAGAGGCGCCCCGAACGGGCCCAAAACGGTCCAAGAGGACCCCGAGACGGGCTCAAGACGACCCAAGAGGCCCCAAAAATCGTCCCAAGACGGCCCCAGAGGCGCCCCCAATGGGCCCAAAACGACCCAAGATGGCCCCCCAGACGGCCCAAGAGGGCCCCAGTACGGCGAAGAGGGCCCCCAGGGCCCTAAGAAAGCCCTAGAGGGCCCCAATAAGCTCCCAAGCGGCCCGACGAGAAGGAGGGGGAGGAAGAGGAGGAGGAGGACGAGGAGGAGGTGGAGGAGGAAGAGGAGAAGGAAGAGGAGGAGGAGGAGGAGGAGGAGGAGGAGGAGGAGGAGGAGGAGGAGGAAGGAGGAGGAGGAAGAGAAAGGAGGTGGAGGTTGAAAATGGAGGAGGAGGAGGCGGAGGAAGGGCGGTCGAAGGAGTAGGAGGAGGAGGAGGGAGGAGGAGGAGGAGGAGGAGGAGGAGGAGGGAAAGGAGGAGGAGGAGGAGGAGGAGGAGGAGAAGGAGAAGGAGGAGGGAGGAGGAGGAGGAGGAGGAGGGAGGAGGAGGAGGAGGAGAGGAAAGAGAGAGGAGGAGGAGGATAAAGAAGACGAAGATGATGAGGAGGAGGAGAAGAGGAGGAGGATGAGGAGGAGAGGGGGAGGAGGAGGAGGAGGAAGATGAGGAGGGAGGAGGAGGAGGGGGAAGGAGGAGGAGGAGGGGGAGGAGGAGGAGGAGGCGAAGAAGGGAGGAAGAAGGAGGGGAGGACAGGAAGAGAAGGAGGAGGAGGAGGAGGAGGAGGAGGAGGAGGAAGGGAGGACGAGGATGAGGAGGTGGAGGAGGAGGTGGAGGAGGAGGAGGAGGAGGAGACAGGAAAGGAGGAGGAGGAGGAGGAGGAGGAGACAGGAAAGGAGGAGGAGGAGGAGGAGGAGGAGGAGGAGAAAAAGGAGGAGAAAGAGGAGGAGAAAAATGAGGTGGAGGATAAGGACGAGGACGAGGACGAGGCAGGAGGAGGAGGAGGATGAGGAGGAGGGAAAGGAGGGAGGAGGGAGGAGGGAGGAGGAGGAGGAGGAAGAGGAGGAGGAGTAGACGTAATAAGCTCTTCACACCCAGGCTCCCAAGCGCGAAGGTGACGTAACAAGCTCGTCACACCAAGGCTCCCAAGAGCGAGCGGCAACGTAAACATCTCTGAACACCAGGGCTCCCAACAGAGAGTGGTGACGTCACAAGCTTTTCCCACCAAGGCTCCCAAGAGCGAACGGTGACGTGACAAACTCGTGCACACCAATGCTCCCAAGAGAGAATGGTGAGGTACACAAGAGAGCTTTTCTTTATGTTTGGCGATGACGGGCGTCATGGGGGGGGGGCGGGGGGGGGTATGACGTAACGCCCCCCCCGCCGCCGTGTGGTTCCTGCACCACAATCGCGCCCGCGCGCACGACGCGACGAGCGACGAACGACGAACGACGAGCGACGACGACGACGACGACGACGACGAGGACGAGGACGACGCGACAACATGTAGGTGGCGATATGCCCCACTGCGCCTGTGTACACATCGCGCGCGTGCACCACAACGCGCGCGAACACCACAACACCTGCGTACACCGTAAGAACCGTGTGCAACGCAGCGCCTGTGTACGCCACAGTGCTTGCGTACACTACAGCGCCAGTGTACATGTGTACACCGCAGCAACCATGTGCAACAGAGCGCCTGTGTACACCACAATGCTTGCGTGCACCGCAGCGCCTGTGCACGCCACGGCGCCTCTCTACACCACAGCACCCGCGTGCAACGCAGCGCGACTGTACACCACAGTGCCTGCGTGCAGGACAGTGGTGATAATCGAATGCGACGTTCTTCCCTCTTCCCTCCTCCTCCACCTCCACCTCCACCTCCTTTTCCTCTTCCTCCTCCTCATCTTCCTCCTCCTCCTCTTCCTCCTCCTCCTCCTCCTCCTCCTCCTCCTTTTCTTCCTCCTTACCCCCTGTCGTGCGGGGTAGCGCTACAGCGCACGTGCGCAATTCAGCGCGCAGTGCACCGCATAATGGTCTTTTGAATCGGTCCACGTGGTTCTCGAACGGCCAATTTAGCTGGAGCCTCCTGGACGCATATGGGAGAAGTTAGGGTGATGCGGGCGGACTCGGGGGAACTCGTAGATTCCAGCGGCGCTCCTTTGTCCATAAGAATTCCTTTGTACTGTTTGTGGAATCCACAAGCGCTCCATTTTGTTATAAGGATTCCTTCTGACATTATACATGCAAGTGTGGCGATGTGTTGCAAACAGTTGCTTCGGTGCACACAGGCGCCGTAGTGCACACAAGCACTGCAATGCACGCAGGCATTATGGTGTACACTGGTGCTGTGTTGCACACGGTTGATGTGGTTTACGCAGGCGCTGCGGTGTACACAACAGCTGTTGTGCCCGCGAGCACGGTGGCACAATCTGACGCTGTGTTGCACGCGGGTGCCGTGGTGTACATAGGCGGCGTGTACACAGGCCCGTGGTGCACGCAGGCAGTGTGGTGTACACAGGCGTTGTGGTGCAGACCGCCACCTACATGCTGGTGCTACCCGTCCTCCGTCATTCCTAGGCATTCCTAGACGCCGCCGGCGCGAAACATGGTGTCATCGAACCCCTCCACACCCCCTCAAATGATTGCCGTGATCGGCCCGGAACAAATAACAGGCTCCAGCCGCGTCCGCGCGCACGACGAGGATGAGCGACGAGCCACGAGCGATGACGACGACGACGACGACGACGACGACGACGGCTGCGGACCAGACTCCTTTGCGGATTCCTACGCGGACACCTGCGCGGATCCCAGCGCGCACGGCGGCAGTGCCCGGAGCGCACTGGGGGGCGGAGCGTTACATCATGGGGGGGGGGAGCCGGGGCCATGACGCCCGTCGTGCCCCAAGCAATAAAGAAATTGTCTCCAACTCTCAACACCAAAGTTCCCAAGAGCGAGCGGCAACGTAAAAGTCTCGGAACACAAAGGCTCCCAAGAGCGAGCGGTGACGTCACATACTCTTACCACCAAGGCTACCAAAAGCGAAGGGTGCCATGAACCCTCTCGGGCAAGCTGCTGCAGCGCTCTTTCCGTTCCCGTGGTGGTTCAGGTTCACCGTCCGCATGCCGCAGTACAGCGTTTCGTGGCCCTCCTCCCCCTCCGCCTTGCGCTTCACCCACCCAATACAACATTTCATGGCCCCATAGAGAGCCCCACCGAAGGTCCCAGTGCTACCGTCCGCAAGCGCCCCGCACACCCAATACAGCGTTTCGTGGCCATATAGGGAGCCCCACCGAAGGTCCCAATGCTACCGTCCGCATGCGTCCCGCACACCCAGTACAGCGTCTTGTGGCCCCATAGGGAGCTCCACCGAAGCCCTCAGTGGGACCGTCCGCACGCGTCCCGAAACACCAAATTTGGTTGCCGCCCGCCCAAAACAAGGCTTTGTGGCCCCATAGAAAGCTCCACTGAGGGCCCCCGTGCTTCCGTCCGCATGCGTCCCGAAAGCGCAATGTGGCACTTTCACCCACCCAAGGCAGCGCTTCGTGGCCCCATAGGGAGCGCTACCGAAGGCCCCAATGAGACCGTCCGCAAGCGTCCCGAAACACCACATGTGGCATTTTCACCTACCCAGCACAGCGCTTCGTGGCCCCATAGGGAGCTGCACCGAAGCCCCCAGAGGGACCGTCCGCATGCGTCCCGGAAATTTAATCTCACCAGCCCTCTGGGCGTCGGTGGTTTGAGGGGGTTCCTCTTCCACCCCTCCTTCTTCCCCTTCGGGGAAGGGTTTATCACTGTTCCCTATTAGTACACACCCCCTCCGGGAGCCAACCCAAGTCCATGAGGCCCGGGGTGGCGGGGGCGGCGGCGGCGGCGGCGGCGGTGGCGGCGGTGGCGGCGGCGGCGGCGGCAGCGGTGGCGGCAGCGACTGCGGCGGCAGCGGCTGCGGCGGCGGCGATTTGGCAGCGGAGGCGGTGGCGGCGGCGGCGGCGGCGGCGGCGGCGGGGCGGCGGCGGCGGCGATTTGGCAGCGGGGGCGGTGGCGGCGATTTGGCAGCGGGGCGGTGGTCGGCGGCGGGCGGCGGCAGCGGCGGCACGCGGCGGCGGCGCGGCAGCGCGGCGGCGGCGGCGGCGGCCATTTGGCAGCGGGGGCGGTGGCGGGCGGCGGCGGCGGCGGCGGTGGCGGCAGCGGCGGCGGCGGCGGCGGCGGCGCGGCGCCGGTGGCGGCGGCGGGCGGCGGCGGCGGCGGCGGAGGCGGCGGCGGCGGCGGGCTGGCCATCAAAAGACGACTGCTGCATATGTTGCGGCTCGGGCCAGGCTCGGGTGCTACGTATGTGTTGGGAGGGCGGGTGGGAGTGAGCGAGACGGCTTGCGGGCGGGGAGGGCGTCTTGACCCCTGCCCCTACCCCCTCCCCTGGACCTGGACAGGGGGGTTCCCGAGGTGTCGGAACGTCCAAAACTGCCTCGGCGAGGAAGCACAAATCATTAGTTTTACTATGGGTTTGGCCCCATTTTGGCCTCCTGAGGGGGGGCGCCAATTAGACCCCCCCCCTCCTGTGATCGATCTCACCCAAGATGGCCCAAAGATGGCCCCCAAGGCTCCCAAGGGTGCCCCAAGAGGGCCCCAAGAGGTGGCCAGGAAGCCCCAAGAGGCCCTCAGGATGCCCCCAAGAGGCTCCCAAGAGACCCCCAGGAGGCCCCAAACGACCCCCCAGAGGCACCCAAGATGGACGATCCAAGAGGCCCCGGCGAAAATGCCAAATCATTGATTTCACCAAGGTTTTAGCCACATGTTGGCCTCTTGGGGGGGCCCTGACTAAGATGACTCCAAGAGCGCCTGGGAGAGCCCAAGATGACCTCCAAGATGGCTCAAGATATCCCAAGATGTCTCATAATGGCTCCCACGATGCTCCAAGATGCCCCAAGACCGCTCCAAGACGGCTCCCAGTGGCCAAAGAGCTCCCCCAGGAGGCCCCGAAGAGGCCCAAACCTTAGGAAATTCGATGTGTTTGGCTTTCTCGCCTTTTCGCTTCCGATGGCCATCCGAGGCCTCAAGATGGCTCCAAGATGGCCCAAGAGGGCTCCAAAAGAGGCTCCAGAGAGCCCCAAGACGGCCCCAAGAACGCCTAAGAGCGCTCCAAGAGCGCCCCACGAGCGCCCCAAGAGGCGATTGTTTGGACTCCCGAGGGGCAACGCTAACTAATGCTCGCTTCTTGTTTGATCGATGTCCCCCAAGATGGCCCCAAGAGCGCTCCCAAGGCTCCCAAGAGCGCTTCAAGAGGGCCCCAAGAGGCGCCCAGGCCCCAACAGGCGCCCAAGAGGCCTCCAAGATGCTCGCAAGAGACCCCCAAGAGGCCCCAAGAAGCTCTCCGAGGCATCCAAGACGCTCCAAGAGGCCTCCAGTGGGGGACCCTTCCTCGGTGTGCTGCTCACTTCCCTGATCTGGCAATTCCTCTGGGCATCGTTTCTGGATGGGCTGGTGGGGTTACGCGATGCGTTTATACAAGAACTCGTGGCCCCATGGGGAGCTCCACCAAAGCCCCCAGTGGGACCGTCCTCATGCGCCCCGGAAGCCCAATTTGGCATTTACACCCACCCATTACAGCGCTTCGCGGCCCCATAGGGAGCTCCACCGAAGCCCCCAGTGCTACTATCGGCATGCCTCCCGGAAACCCAATTTGGCACAACCCACCCAGTACAGCGTTCCCCCCCACACGGTGCAGCGCTTCGTGGCCCTATGGGGAGCTTCACCGAAAAGATATTCACAATTGCGGTACCCACAACTGCATATGGTTGGCACAACTGCATATGGTTGGGTCCTCCGCCAGGATAATTTTTCCCTCCTGAATAACCCCGATCGCGGAGCCGTTAGGCAGGATCAAGCCCGGGATCGCGCCGGATCAAGGACTAAAAGCCGGACTGACCAGTTTCGGCGACACTCGCCGCCCGACGAATTGGGACTGCCAGATCAATCCAGAAGAGGGCCCCCGACCCGCCTCGCACACCCTGCATCTACCGCGGCCAGCGGGCCCCAAGGGGCCTCGGCGCTCCCTTGGTGTCCCGCCGACCGAGCGACCCGGGGCTCTCCAGCTCCTGGCCGCAGCACCGCTCCCGAGCGCTCTCGGAGGAGCGCTTCCGATCCACCTCTCCGTTTCCATCTCTCCTCCTCCTCCTCCTCCTCCTCCTCCTCCTCCTCCTCCTCCTCCTCCTCCCCCTCCTTTCGTCGTCGTCCTCCTCCTCCTCCACCTCCTCCTCCTCCTCTTTCTCCCTAGACCCGGAAATCAAAAAATTGAAACCCGGACTTTCGAAAGTCCGGGTTTTCGGATTCAAACCCCCTCCTCCTCCTCCTCCTCCTCCTCCTCCTCCTCCTCCTCCTCCTCCTCGGTTCGGTTTGGTAGCCTCGGAAACTGTTTCGGAAGCCGTTTCGGAGCAATTTCGTAATGTCTTTCGGAAGCTGTTTCG
>CAUYUJ010001237.1:257352-284852 GCA_963575745.1 Prorocentrum cordatum
TACTACTAGACTACTACTACTACTACTACTACTACTACTACTACTACTACTACTACTACTACTACTACTACTACTACTACTACTACTACTACTATACTACTATACTACTACTACTACTACTACTACTACTACTACTACTACTACTACTACTATTTCGATTACTACTACAAGTACTACTACTACTATTACTACTTGTAGCAGTACTTGTGGTAGTAGTACTACTACAAGTACTGCTACTACTACAAGTACTACTGCTACTACTAATACTACCACTCTCTCCTCTCTCCTCTTCTCTCTCCTCTGTCCTCTCTCCTCTCCTCTGTCATTTCTCCTCTGTCCTCTCTCCTCTACTCTGTCCTCTCTCCTCTCATCTCCTCTCCTCTCCTCTGTCCACTCTCCTCTCCTCTGTCCTCTCTCCTCTCCTCTGTCCTCTCTCCTCTCCTCTGTCCTCTCTCCTCCTCTGTCCTCTCTCCTCTCCTCTGTCCTCTGTCCTCTCTCCTCTCCTCTCTCCGCTCTCCTCTCCTCTCCTCTGTCCTCTGTCCTCTGTCCTCTCCTCTCTCCTCTCCTGTTCCTACTAAAAACCCGGACTTTTGAAAGTCCGGGTTTCCTCTCTCCTCTCCTCTGTCCTCTGTCCTCTGTCCTCTCCTCTCTCCTCTGTCCTCTGTCCTCTCCTCTCTCCTCTCTCCGCTCTCCTCTCTTCTCCTCTGTCCTCTGTCCTCTCCTCTGTCCTCTGTCCTCTCCTCTCTCCTCTCTCCTGCTGCTACTAAAAACCCGGACTTTTGAAAGTCCGGGTTTTTAATTGCAGAACTTCCCAAAACCCGGACTTTTGAAAGTCCGGGTTTTGATTTTTTGATTTCCGGGTTTTTCCCTCTTTCTCCTCCTCCTCCTCCTTCTCCTCCTCCTCCTCCTCCTCCTCCTCCTCCTCCTCCTCCTCCGCCCCCTGCCCCCCGCGCGCCGGGCGGAGCCTCGTCGCCCGAGGCCTTGTCGCCCCACAGCTGCATGCAGCGCACCGCCCCCAGGGAGGGCAGCTCGTCCGCCACCGCAAAGTTGTAGGACCGGATGGACCTCGATGAGTCCTCGGCTGGCTGCCATGGTGCTTCTTATGAAAGGATAACCCAGGGACGTACCCAACCCTTTGGCAACAGGTGGCATTATCAACTGGCGCTTTCAAAATAGCTGAACATCCGCTGGACGTCCAAGAGGCCCACGAAAGCGACGACCATTGCATTCTCGGCAATCGCCGCGCTTGAGGGTCAAGCGGTGTACTTCGCTCAACGAAGAATCAGCGCCCCGCGCTCTCGAGGGACAGCGCTGCGCACTGCGCTACAGGACGTCGCCGCGCGACCGATCAGCGAACAGCGCTCTGCGCCCGATCCTGGTGTCCACATACTGCCTGCACCAGGGCCGCGCCTTCTTTACCCTCCTCCGCGCTTTCCCATGCCGCGGGAAAACAGCGCCGCGCGCTCGGGCCACAATGACAGCGCTGCGCGCTTCGAGAAGGGGCCGCACCCCGCGCTCGCTTTCGAAATATCAACGCCCCCTCTGGGGAATATGTTTGTGGAGCAGCAGTGTGAAGGGAGCGGCGCTGCGAGGATTCGTAGGACTCGTCCTAGACATCGGATCAGTCGAGCGAGCTGCGCACTCGGCCAGCGGCTCACTGGAGCTGCTCGAAGAGGCGGAGCTCGCGGGCGCCAGTCGCGCGATGGGCGATCTCGGCAGACCCGTCGAATGTCACGTCGCCAGCATTCTCTAGACGCCCAGCTCCTTCCCGATCTGGAAGCACCGTGGCAGGGTCAGCTGCGCATTTGGCAGCTCCCCCCGCAGGGAGCCGCGAGGTCCCGACGCGATCCGCGTGTAACCCCACTCCGCTGGGCCCCCCAAGAGCCCACGAAAGTGCCGACAGTTGCGCAGTTGGCAGATCTCTCCGCAAAGAGCCGCGAGGTCCCGACGCGATCCGCGTGTAACCCCACTCTTCTAGGCCTCCCAGGAGCCCACGAAAGTGCCCACAGTTGTGCAAATCGCAGCTCCCCCCGCAGGGAGCCGCGAGGTCCCGACGAGACCGCGTGTAACCCCACTCCTCTAGGCCTCCCAAGAGCCCACGAAAGTGCCCACAGTTGTGCAGTTCGCAGCTCCCCCCGCAGGGAACCGCGAGGTCCCGACGCGATCCGCGTGTAACCCCACTCCGCTGGGCCTCCCAGGAGCCCACGAAAGTGCCGACAGTTGCGCAGTTGGCAGCTCCCCCCGCAGGGAGCCGCGAGGTCCCGACGCGATCCGCGTGTAACCCCACTCCGCTGGGCCTCCCAGGAGCCCACGAAAGTGCCGACAGTTGCGCAGTTGGCAGCTCCCCCCGCAGGGAGCCGCGAGGTCCCGACGCGATCCGCGTGTAACCCCACTCCGCTGGGCCTCCCAGGAGCCCACGAAAGTGCCGACATTGCGCAGTTGGCAGCTCCCCCCGCAGGGAGCCGCGAGGTCCCGACGCGATCCGCGTGTAACCCCACTCCGCTGGGCCTCCCAGGAGCCCACGAAAGTGCCGACAGTTGCGCAGTTGGCAGCTCCCCCCGCAGGGAGCCGCGAGGTCCCGACGCGATCCGCGTGTAACCCCCACTCCGCTGGGCCTCCCAGGAGCCCACGAAAGTGCCGACAGTTGCGCAGTTGGCAGCTCCCCCCGCAGGGAGCCGCGAGGTCCCGACGCGATCCGCGTGTAACCCCACTCCGCTGGGCCTCCCAGCAGCCCACGAAAGTGCCGACAGTTACGCAGTTTGCAGCACCCCCCGCTGGGCCTCCCAGGAGCCCACGAAAGTGCCGACAGTTGCGCAAGATCGCAGGAGGCGACAGATGCGCATTTCGCAGCCCCCCAGATGGCGCCGCGAGAAAGAGGTAGGAGGCAGGAAGGAAGTGGGCGGGAGGACGGGGCGACCAGAGTGCTCTATTCAAAACGAGTACCCAACCAAGGGAGGGTTTGGAAATAGAGGGCAGAAGATCCAACCCGAGAATAACCACCCCAACACGCGAAGTCGGTTGGTAAACGCACCCAGAGAAGGAATCAAGCACGGCTGTTTATTAAACGCCCAAGGCCGTTTAGTAAACGCCAATTGTCCAGTCCGGGTCGTTTTTCTGACTATCTACCAGACCACCCCAACCCAACCCGAAGACCCGAATTTGACCCGAATTTTTGGTTGGGGGGGTCCGGGTTCCATGTGTTGTTTCAATGTTCCCCGACCCCCCCCACTGAAAATGGAGGGCAAATTGAGGCCGTCGGGTTGGGTTGGGGTGGTTTGGTAGGTGGTGATTTTCCTTTCTTGAAGGAGGCATTGTACTCTAGACTCCTCCTCCTTCTCCTCCTCCTCCTCCTCCGAATTACCTTCCTTCTCCTCTTCCTTCTCCATGCCCCCTCTCCCTCCGGCCCCTGCCCCCACCATCCCCTTCGCCTGCCCCCTAGCCCCTAGCCGTTCCAAGATCTCCTCAATCCTTTGGTCCTCTGTTGCCTCTTTCCTTGCCTTGCGCATGGCCAGGCAGCGGTCTCCCCGATCGCCACGCGGCTGTACCACGGCAAGCGCTGGCCTACCGAGAACGGCACACGGGGCAGCCTGCCATGTCCTTCCTTTCCAGGCACGGGGTTTCTAGAACAGGCATCTGCGTCAGTAACAACGTTCGGAGGTCCGCGAGCATCTCTTGGATCCGCGCTAGACCATGCGAGGGCCGGAGGCGCCGCCAGGAGGCCTGGCGCCGACCCACGAAACTCCGCGCGGGCCTCCGAAAGTTCAGGCCCAGCTTGTGCAGCATGCTCTTCTTCGACCCTATTGGGCTCCTCCTCCACTTCCTCCTCCTCCTCCTCGACAAGCTGCGCGGAGGCCGGGCGTCGGGCGGAGTGACGCAGGTCCCCGACGAGATCCTTCGGCTGAGAGCGGTGAGGACGAGGATGCCCGTCGATCACGATGGGCGTCGGGAGCTGCCGACCAAACGCCCGCTTCCATGTATCGCGCATCCTCCTCTTGATCCTCCTCCTCTTGATCCTCCTCCTCCTCCTCCTCCTCCTCCTCCTCCTCCCTCCTCCTCCTCCTCCTCCTCCTCCTCTTCCTCCTCTCCCCCTGCTTTTGCTCAGCGGCCGCATGTGAGGCACCACGGCGTTCCAGAGCGGCCAGTGGTGCGGGTGCGCTGGGCGGCCTAGTCACCTCATCCTCCTCCTCCTCCTCCTTCCTCCTCCTTCCTCCTCCTTCCTCCTCCTCCATCCCGAGTTCCTTATGAGAACTTCTCCCTGTCGCACCCCGATGCGTGTCGGTAGTGCGAGCCAGGCGTTTCGCCTAAGACTTCCTCACCATGTATGATCCTTAAGTTTTTCACTTGCAACAACTTCACGGGTGAAGGGCGGGTGGTTAGAAACATGTGGCTCTGGCCTGAGCGCCGCGCATATTCGTCGTAAATGTTCGCAAGGGTTTCACGGATGGAGGGCGTGTCGAGTTCAAAATGTGGCCTTAGCGCCGCACACACACACACACACACACACACACACACACACACACACACACACACACACACACACACACACACACACACACACACACACACACTTACACACACACACACATTCGTTATAAAGGTTGCAGGAGCTTCACGGATGCAGGGCAGTACCTGTTCGAAATGTGGCGCCTTACCGCCGCGCGCATTCAGTTTCAAGGATTCTTATGGTGACACCCTAGGCATAAAGTTTTGGCACGATGTGGGAATGTCAAGGCGCACCGGTCCCCCCTTGATTCGAGGTGTTGAAATCCTCATTTGGTACGCTAAAGAATCGTCAGAACTCAACAGTAACGTTGATTCGCGGCGTTGACGTCCCAGCAATGGTGTTCTGACACGGTTCAGGAGTGTCAAACGATTGTCTTCCAACGGGGCACTTCCCTCAGTGAAAATGAAGCCTTGTAGGAACCTGTGAAGAAGGAACTTGGAGGGAGGGTGTTGGCAAATCGTTGGTGAACCCTTGTGTTACACTCCTCCTCCTCCTCGTCCTCCTCGTCCTCCTCCTCCTCCCCGTTCTGGGAGTGGCTTAAAGCATTCTTACACCTGGTCGTCACCAAGTCGTCTGGTCGGCCGTGGGGCGTGGTGTATAGACGCCCCAGCTTCCCAACCTGTGGGGCGCCGGAGCGCCCGTACACCGAACTTCCTCCCCGAGCTCATGGACTTCTTAGCCGACCAATCGACGTGGTGTATGCATCGGGCCCCTTCGACTGCTGTCTGGCCATACAGGCCTCAGACAAAAATAGCGAACACGCATGCCACATTCATCGTTCAACGCCTCCCCCTCCCCCCAATGTTCAAAGTTGGCTGTGGGTCTGATGAGCAGCACTTCGACCACAGTCTCCCCGCGCGTGCCCGCTTTGATTTTTGGGGAGCGGGGGAGTGTGCACTGATTATTTCCCCCTTACTGTAACTCGGGCCTCTGGCGGCCGTTCGGGACCATCCTGGCACCTCTGGAACGCTCTCGGCGAGGCGCAGCTGCTGGAATGCATCCCGAGGCTGGACCACCACGTGCAGCAACCGACGAGACGTTCCGAAGACGTCCAACAACGTCCTGGGGGGCGAGGGCGAGGACCGTGAGCGACGGAAACGGCATCTCGGGGGACACATAAAAACCACACCGCTACTCTCACGGCATTCCGGCCTTTCTCACACGACCTGGCCCTGTGCATGTTCAAGAGGAAGGGGCGACCGAGAAAAACATCGTGTTCTGAGACTTATGCGCACGCTGTCCGGTCAGCGGGAGGTGAGGAGGCCCTTGCGCATCTGCAGCAACACTCAGTGCAACACATCGCAGCCTGGCACGCGACCGTCACTCGGTACTGCGATGTCCTCTGAGGCTGTTTTTTTCTCGTGCTCATGTGCGTTTTTGCACTCAGCTTCTCTCTCTCTCTCTCTCTTTCTCTACTCCCTGAACCTCCCCAGGGGTGCCTTCTGACGAGACTTCCGAAGCGAATCCAGCCGTGGCGACGAAGGGAGGATGGCGACACCGCTGTCTTGTCCGATTCCGAACATCGATAGATTCCGATGCTCCCACACCCTCCCCTGTTCTGAAGGCGGCGTGACGAGGACCCGATGCACCCGATGCATCGAATCTTCCCACACTCGGCTACACGCAAGAGCGACCGTGGGCAAGAGTGACCCTTGGTGAGCGGCCTAAGGGGGTCCTTCGGGGACGCCACCAGGCGCGCAAGCCGCTGCTGTCGCATCGCATTTAGCGATCGGTGGGCCCGATGCGCGAGGCGGGATTTATCCATATCCACCGCCTGGGAACCGACGTCCTGGTGCCGCAGCCAGCGGTGGATGTGGATACATTTTGGCCCCCCGGGGGCCCGAATATATCCACAGCCGCCGCCTGCCGAACTCCCAAAAAATTGATCCTCCAGGCGGTGGTCATGTATAAATTCCCGCCTCGGACGATTTGGGCCGTATCAAGGGTCACTGCGGCGAAAGGTCACTCTTACGTGTCCCCGACATACGCGGCCTCTGGGAGTCCTGACCCTTTCCCTCGGGCCAGCTGTTCATCCTGGGCCGCTCTTGTGAAGGTCCTGGGGCGCAGCGAGAGCACCCCGAGGCCAGAAACCGCGAAAGACGTTCCTCTTGATCTGTCCGGCGCGTTGGAAGTCCAGGCCCTCCCCTGTCCCCAAGGGGCGGTGGGCGAGCGGCGGACCACACCGAGGCCGCGCGGCGCTGCCCCGGAACGAACACGCGACGTGGTGTATACACGAATTCCCGGGGGGGGGCCCAACACATACCGACACCACTGCTCTCCGGACCTCTCACAGGGTGCCTTCTGACCAGGGGTTCGAACAGAATCCAGCCCCTGAATTCCGACGTTGCAGAAAACATACAATGTCGCAGAAAATTGCAACTGGAGCCCTGGATCCTGCCTTTCTGCTCGCATTTCGAGCCAGATCGATCTGTAAGGTGCCGGGGCCCGACATTGAGCGAAAGCTCCCAGCGTGAAAAGATTGCAAAGCGCCAGGATCTCGGGGGCCGCGGCGACGAGGGCCTCCTGGGAGGCCCCAAAAGCCGAAAACGAGGCGAGGACTGCGGTATCGGCACCCCTCCCAGACCCCCGACGTCATAATTTTTCCATGACGCGACACCCAGAGGTCCGGACCCTTTCCCCAGGACCGGCTTCTCATCCCGAGTCGCTCTTCGACGGTCACGAGGCCCGGTCAGGGCCCGCAGGGACCGAGAAGAGCGAAAAACCTGCCGCCGTGATTTGCTCATGACTCGAGGGGGTCTGGACTCCCTGCTCTGAGCTCGATGGCGGCGAAGGCCTCCCCAGCGGCGCGCGGCGCGGTCCCGCAGCGACGCGTGGGTCGCGAGCAGGGCCCGCAGCGCCTCCGAGGGCTCGGCAGCCGGCTCCGCGGGCGCCCTCGCCGCCTCGCCTCGGCGGCGCGGGGGCCGAGCTCCGAGCGGCGCGGCGCGGCGATCCCAGGTGGGCGGCGATCAAGAACAGGAGTGAATTACGCGATCAAGAATAGAGGAAAAAGAACTATGCACATGCACCGATTCTGGCCAGGCCCATCCTGAGCCCAGGATCGGTGCATACGCCCTCCTACCTTGGCCAGGAAGGCATATGCACCGATCCTGGGTCAAGGATGGGCCTTGCCAGGATCGGTGCATGTGCATAGTTCCCTTCGCCCGAAAGAACGGGAGTGAATTACGCGGGGCGACAGATCCCCTCGAGTCGTGACAAAATCATGACGACAGGCGTCTCTCTGTTTTCGGCCTCCGGGGGCCCTCACCAGGCCTCGGGGCTGTCAAATCATGATTCGGGACGAAAAACCGGTCCAGGGGAATGGGTCCGGACCTCTGGGGGTCGGTCGCGTCATGCAAAACATATGACGTCGGGGGTCTAGGAAAACGGGTCTCACAAGAGGCGACGTAGCGACCGTACGCGGTGGCTTTCGCGGGCCGCGAGCGCGGCACGCTGCACGGGAGGCGAGGGCGCTTAACGCGCGACCTTGCGTGTACAACTTACGCGCGAATGTCGGCGCAGTCGACCCGGTTTTCGTACGTCGCTCAGTGATGTCCATCCAACTTGGATCGCCGCGGGGTGTGCTAAGTGGACAAGGGGCTGTGAGTTGATGCTAGGTGGGTGATATCTGGCCGATCCTAGCTTAGAAGTGGGCAGCAAGTGCCCTGAGCGATTTGGGTGGGCTCGAGTACTCCGCTAAATGGGAACAAAAGTCCACTTCGCCTGGATCTGTACCCCCCACGGCCAAGTAGGGAACTTCCAACCCACTTGTACGCTATGCTCGCCATATGTAAGCCTCCTAGGCAGCCACTTCGGTGCCCGGACAAAAAGTGTCCACGCCGACGGCGCGCAGACAATCAGGCATGATGGCAACGACAATTGCAATATACATGTAGCTCGCCCCCCCTCACCCTGCAAACCCAAAAATGAAGTGTCCATATTTTGTCCCCCGCGCGTTGCCTCGCACCCAACCCCGTCCGTCAACTGTGGGTTTGGGGGCGGGGGCTATGGATCTTTGTTCGACGCAGTTCGATGTCGTATCATATTGTCGCGGCGGGTGTGGACACTTTTTGCCCACCCACCACTACGACCCCCGCGGTGATTCAAGAACGTCTCCCTCCGAGGAAGGAAACCTACTGGCACCGCGGCTCCCTGGAGAGCCCTCGCCGCCACAGCTGCTCCTCCCCGGGGCACTACTCTCGGCGGCGAGCGAGGAGTGGAAGCGAGAAGGATGAGGCCTTCTCAGTAGGCGGCGGGACTTCTCAGAAGCCCTCGCAACTTCTGAGATTTTTGGTCTGTCCGTCTTCGGGGAAGGCTTAGAAAAACGATCTGCACTTTCCAGCCAACGACTTTCCCTCGACTCCGGTCCCGCGCCCGTTCTGCGGGCCTGGGCCTGGGGCGAACAGAACAGTCCTCTATCGGGAACGGGTCGGGACCCTGCAGCCGCGCAGTAGTGTTAGGTTGGGCATGTCCCTCTACAGGCGTCCCCAGACCACCTGTTGACTATGATTGTATATTCCTCCTGCAGAGGCGCACGCCTGGCTTAACAGCAGTGATCACATCGTCGGACGTCTGAAATCGAAGAGGCCCTGTCGAAGGGCCTCTTGCTTCCGGAAAGCAGCCTGTTTGCTACCTACTCCTCTGAACTTTATTCCTTCCGGGAAAACTGCTTTAGCAGCCACAGATTTGCCAGCCCTCGCCAAGCTTCCGAGGACGTCTGAAGCCGAAGAGGCCCCGCCGAAAGGCCCAGAGAGGACGAGGAGCGCGTCTAGCAGCAGCCTCGGGCCTCGTGCTCCGAGCGCCCCAAAAAGACCCTCGCCGCCTCCGCGGTCGGAGTGCCCGGGAACTCAGAAGCGGCACGGGCGGCGCTCGGATTAGGTCGGGCACGTCCTCCTACAAGCCGATTTGGGAAGAGACATCAAACATTTTCAAGAAGACTCAAACACTACTGCGAAATACGGAAACAAGTCCCCTGACTATTGTTGGACTATCTTTGAAGATTCCTCCTGTAGAGGGACAGGCCCGACTTAACACTCGGAGATCGTCGATGATATGATCTGTGCGATCCGTTATCGTTGCTCTTCGATCTCGTCTCCTGCTTGGATCACCTCGCGGGTTGCTAAGGGGACATGGGGGCCATGAGTGCATGCAAACGGTGGTCATTCCTGGCCTAGCCTATCATCTAAGTTTGTTGCATGTACCCTAAGTGGTTTAATGGGGGGGTCTATAACTCTGCCCCGTGGGCAGAGTTATAGACCCCCCCATTAAACCACTTAGGGCACACACATAGGGGTGCTAACATTCATCAGCGCATACGCGCCGCACTCCGGTCTCGAGTACGAAGTGCGGCAAGATTTTCACACGAAACTGCAATTTACAATCCGAGCTCCAACCGCGCACAGTGCCACATATATCCTCGGCGACTGCAACGCGCAGCTTCTGCGAGTGGGACCAGGGGAGGACAATACTATCGGGCAGCATGTGTTCACTACTCAACCAAAGGATGCTACTAACGACCCTGCCAGAAATCAGGGGCACACGATATCAAACAGGCAATTGCTGGTGGAAACATGTAGTTCGTGCGACTTGGTTGTAGCAAATACGGTCTTCGGTCACCCAGACTGCATGAAGATCACATGCCGGAACATTGGGATCAACCCCATGGATCCCGACATCTCTATAGCAAGGTTTTCGCAGATCGATCATGTCCTGTGCCACCGCAACATGTTGTCTACGATTCAAGATTGTTGGACTGCGCGGGAAGTGTCTTTGAACACCCGTCATTTTATGACCGTGGCAACAATCAGCATCGAGTTCGAGAAGCAACAGGGGCCTCGTCAACGCCAACGCTACATCGACAATACCTCCCTGAAGGACGAGAGGGTTCAAGCGAAGTTCTTTGGAGAATTGATTGAAACCGCGATGGGACCGCCTTCTACAGAAGACTTGGACACCGCAGCCGAGAATTTACAGCATGCTGTCTCCTGTGCTGCTGCCACACTGCCGGCCCGAGATATTCGAGCCAGACGGCCCTGGACCAGCCAAAGAACATTGGATTTGATTCAGGAGCGGTCGCTTTACCGACAACGCGGAGACCATGACAACGAGCGACGACTACACAAAGAGATACGGAAATCTGGGAATCAAGACCGAGAGACATGGCTAAATAATCTTGCGGCGGGTGGTGGTTGGGACGCAATGAATATATTTGCGGGATCCGTCAAGAGTGCAGCACGCAAGCATACAGCGCCCAGACGGCACTGTATCAGACACTTCTGAAAGACCGGATGTCTTGGCATATTACTTTGAATCAACACAATGGGAATACAAGTTTTCCGATCACCGCCCAGACAACCAAGCGCAACTTGGCGACAATCTTCCAATCGACATGGGGGCATTCACCTTGAACGAGTTCCAGAACGTGATCCGCAAGCTGAAGAAGGGCAAGGCAGCTGGACCTGACGACATTCCCCCTGATGTTTGGAAGGTTTTGGCTTCCGACGAAGCGGCCAGCGACATACTCTTCAACATTTGTCAACAATGCTGGGTGCAAAAAGCAATCCCTGAATCTTGGAAGAGAGCAAACGTTGTACTGCTCTTCAAAATGGTAACGCCGCTTTGCCAGAGAACTATAGACCGATATCGCTATTGCCCGTGGGGTACAAGATCCTGGCATCAATACTACACAGCCGGTTGGTTCAAGGAGGTGCAGAAACACGAATAAAAGACTCGCAAATTGGGTTCCGGCCGCGCCGTGGCACAGGCGACGCTCTCATGCTAACGCGCCGGATGATCGGTGCGGCCCACTTTCACGTCAATGGTGGCCTGGTTTTACTTTTGTAGGATTGGGTTACACGTGATATTCTGTACGCTGATGATACATTGCTGGTGTCTCATCATTGTTCCAACCTGCAGCAAATGCTGGCAACAATAGTGGAGGAAGGTCGGAAGTATGGCCTGGAACTTAATTGGGAAAAGACCGTACAAATACAAATTCCACAGACCGGGCAATAACATCACGAAGTGGTGAGCACATAAAGGCAGCGAGGGACGCTATGTATCTGGGCGGTCTTATTTCGTGCGATGGGAAAGTGGCAACTGAACTGAACAAGCGACTTCGGGAAACGAACCGTATCTTCATGCAATTGCATCGGATATGGAGCCGGACTTCAATTGGAAAGAAACGAAACATCAATATTTATGAAAGTTGTGTCCTGAACGAACTCCTGTACTCTTTAGATTCCGTTTGGCTTCTGAAGGCAGACCGTACGCGTTTAGACGCCTTCCACTGCAAATGTTTAGGTCGTTTGCTGGGAATTCGTCCGTCCTTCTTTTCACGGGTTAGCAATGCAGTTGTGCTTCAAAAAGCATCCGCTCAACCTCTGTCGAATATTTTGCTGGCCAGGCAAGTTGCTTTGTACAATAAAATGATGAATTCGGAATGCCCAGCGCTTGTCAAAGCCGCTGTCTGTAATGACGATGGAACCCCCAAGAGATGGGCTGGGCGCCGAAAGAGGGGCCGCCCCCGCCAGCAGTGGGCGAGTCAGGTATACAAGTTGTCTCAGCATTTATAGCAACGGTGCTCTTTCCCCCTCCGCCCTCCTCTCCCTCCGCTCTGTATTCCGATGTCGTGATGCGCTTTGTTTTTCTGCGTCACAGTCGTGATGCGCTCGGTTGTTTCGCGTCGCAGTCATGAAGCATTTCACTTCTGCTTCACAGTCGAGTCTGTGCGTGCACGCAACCGCTCTGTAATGTCTTTTCAGTCATACTTTTCTGAAGCGTTGCCAATCGCGCACTCTTCTGCCCACGCGTCCCTCCGGACGCTCGGCTCAGTGGTGGTGGTGGTGGTGGTGGGCAGGCCCCACTTAACCCGGGCCTCTTGCACCCGTGAGCCACTCACAGCACCCGTAGCCCACCTATACGCTGGCTTCGGCCCTACGTCGCCAGCCTGCCCCGTCGGCGGTAGAACAACCTCCCCTTAGTGAAACACTCATCTATGGAAACGGCCGAAGACCGAAACCGCTGGACCTGTACCCGCGAAAATGACGGCCGCGACGCCCTCTCGCGAACCGAAAACGGCCACTCCGCTAATCGACACGTCAGGGTAGGAGGTCTGTCAACCTCCGACCCCGGGGGAAGGTGTCGAGACCACCTGGGGGCTGCCGGCCGCGCACTGACCTGCGGGCCGGCCCGCGCAGACCTTGGCACACCTGCCTCTGGTGCCTTGAGGCCGCCTGCGCACTCCTCGTGGCTACGACTCTCTGCGCCCGAGGCCTCCTATCACGTTCGCCTTCCGGGGTGGACGGTTTTACCCGGGGCCGTAGGCAACCCGAGGAGGGGAGGGCGAGGAGGGGGAGGAGGAGGAGTAGGAGGAGGAGGAGGAGGAGGAGGAGGAGGAGGAGGAGGCGGAGGAGGAGGAGGAGGGGGATGAGGGGGAGGAGGAGGAGGAGAAGGAGGAGGAGCAGGACGGGTCGCCTAAGCCCTTCGGAGAAGCCCCCCACTAGGGGGCCGCCGAACCGCAGCTGCGTGCCCTGGTTCTGGTGCGGCCCGCTGGCTAATTACCCGAACGCGCGCTTGCGCTCGCCCTCGCTGCTGGCCAACAACAGATCGAGCGTCGGAGAATTCGGCGGCAACTCATGGGAGCCTCCTGCACCATCTTGTCGGCTCTTCCGAATCGAGGCTCGTCGACGCGAACCGACGCTAAAACGACGCTCACCGACGTTAGTCGACGTAGGATTCGGCGATACCCCATCGACGCCGCCGCCACCGACAACGACGACCCAGATACGCTTTCTAATCGTGTTGTTGTTTTTCGTTCCGGTGAAGTGGTCCAGGTGAAGAGAACGCTTGAGCGGGGTGGGGCACGTCGGGGCGGGAGTGCGCTGCGATCGCCACAGTACATGTGCGCGGGTACCAGCATGCGGGGGGGGGCCCAGGCCCCACCCCCTTCTACGCACAATCGCCACCACTCCCTGAGATCCGAAGTTGCGAACAAAATGCAATACCGCCCAAAATTACGACCAGAACCCTAGACCCCATCTTTCTGCATCATTCTTCTGCTGGATCGATCTGCGAGGGTCTTGGGGCCCCAGAAACCAGGCGAGCACGCCCCGCGTGAACAAATTGCAACGCCAACATCGCAGGGTTACTTGGGTTGGTCCGTGGACGCCCGAAATGGGTACGTACGGAAAAACAGGCTGCACTGCCCAACAACACATGTTGTCCAACACCGACAGCGGCCGCTGCTTGGCAGGCGGCTTTTTGTCTTCAAAGAGCAACGTCCGCGGCGGCGCGAACCACGCGTCCTGTTCAAAATGAAGAAGAACTGCTCTTGGGCATCATACCATTCTTTCCGTACCTATTTCGATCGTCCCAGGGTTTGGCCCGGGTAACAATAGGAGCATGAAGAAGCGAAGCGAACACCACCAGGGACCACCAGCGGGAGGGAGCCAGGGAGGTGTCTCCCTGGTGGTGTGGCCCCCCCCCTCGCTCGAGGCATCCCCTATCCCCGGCTCGGGGAGGCATCGAGGGCCTCCTCGCTGGAGATGGCCACCTGGCGGTGCTGGCGTCGCTTCCCCTTCCCCCCAGAACAACCGATACGCGCCGACCGATCAAACAAAAACCGTCTCCCGGCCGATCCCATCCTGGTCGGCCCAGAAGGAGGGGAGGAGGAGGAGGAGGAGGAGGAGGAGGAGGAGGAGGAGGAGGAGGAGGAGGAGGAGGAGGAGGAGGAGGAGGAGGAGGAGGAGGAGGAGGAGGAGCGGCGGCGCAAGGCTCATCAGCCACCAGAGCCCGGCGGGCCGCCGCGCGCGCACACTGGCCGGGCCCCGGGCCCTCGCCGCCCTCCTGCCCCTCGCCGTCGCCCTCCTTGTCGCCCCCGGGCTCCTGGCCGCTGTGTTTTTTTTTTCCCAGGCGAACAGGGCGCCCCGCGGCCGACCAGAGGTGGAGGAGGACGAGGAGGAGCAGGAGGAGGAGGAGGAGGAGGAGGAGGAGGAAGAGGAGGAGGAGGTGGAGGAGGAGGAGGAGGAGGAGGAGGAGGAGGCGAGGAGGAGGTGGAGGAGGAAGAGGAGGGGGGGGGAGGAGGAGGAGGAGGAGGAGGAGGAGGAGGGCGGAGGAGGAGGAGGAGGAGGAGGAGGAGGAGGAGGAGGAGGAGGAGGAGGAGGATCGAGGAGGAGGAGGAGGAGGAGGCGCACCGAGTCAACCAATTTAGTCTGGCGGCCCTGGCCCGGCCCGCAGCCGCGCCTGGCAGGGAATCTCGTCGCCGCGCCCTCGCGCGGGGGGCAGATCTCCGAGGGCACAGACTCCTCAAGCCGGGCGCCCTGCCCAGAGGTCGGCCTCTCTGGGGGCGCGCCTCAGAGGTCGGCCTCTCTGGGGGCGCGCACAGGGCCAGGGGGCGGACGGAGGGGGGAGGGCTTCTTAGAGGGAGGCGGCTTAAGGCGCCGACCTCACATCTGTAGATCAGGCCCGCGCCTTCTAAGAAGCAGGGGTGCTTCTAAGAAGCCCTCCCCCCTCCCCCCACCCCCCTCTGCGCGTGGCCGAGCCTCTCTGGGGGCCACTGTCAGGCCCCATGGGACCAGCAAAGCTTTTCATGTCTGCAGCGACGAAGCCCGCTCCGACCAGTCCGATCTCCGTTCGAGGCCCGTGCGCGCCGCCGCCCGACCGGGGACAAAAACAGACCGCCCCGAGGCCTTAGAGCCACCCGTCCAAGCCCGACCCCGCGAGAAATTCGCACCAGGGGACGAGCAAAGCCTGGCCCGGGGCGAACGAAAAACGGCCCACGGGAGAGCGGTCCGGACCTCGGGGGCGGCGGGCGGAAGAGATCACCTCGTGCCGGGCGATGGGCCGGGGGATGGGGCAGGACGCAGGATCGGTCCGCATCGACTCGGGACGCTGGGGCCGAGCCGAAGCACGCGTCGGATCGGGCCGCCTCGGCACGGGGCCGAGCTCGAGTCGGCTCGGCCGCGCCAGGACGCACAGCAGCGCCGTTCTGGCATCGGGGCGTGCCGGGTCGTCGGAATATCGGAGTCCAGTCGGATCGGGCCGGCCAGATTAAGATGGCCGGCCCGATCCGAGAATAGGACCAGATTAAGAATAGATTAATCTGGCCAGATGAATTGATTCCTAAATTTTAGCGGGACCAGATTGATCTGGCCGACCCGATCCGAATTTAAAGCAATCTGGTCAGATTAGTCGTAGGACCAATGGGATAGAAGTGGGCCCTGAGCAGCGGCGTGTACGCAGTGGGAGGGCGGTGGGGTCGGCGGGCGCGCGTTCCGGGGCGGCAGCGGCGGCGGAGCTCGGCAGAGGCACGGGAGCGAGGAGACGCGGCGACACCACCGCCAGGGACCAGTCGGCGGCAAGAGAGAGCTAAGGCGACGAAATCTATACATATCCACTGCTCCCTGGCCAGGCCCATCCTCAACCCGGCAGCGGTGTATACGCCACGCCCTCCTGGCTTGGCCAGGAGGGCGCATACACAGCTCCTGGGTTCAAGATGGGCATGGTCAGGGAGCAGTGGATATGTATAGATTTCGTCGCCCGAAGAGTGGGGGAAGCGAGCAGGAGGAGGCCATTCTCCCAAGGTCAGGTCGGGCGTGGCCCCCTACAGGCAGATTTTGGACGAAACATTGAAAACATATTAGATATGCAAACGACACTCTAAAATAGTCGAACAACCGTCCCAAAACAATTGGTTTGGACTATTTTTGAACATCCTCCTGTAGAGGGACAGGCCTGACTTACGACTACTCGGCGGCGAGCGAGTGGGGGAAGCGAGCAGGAGAAGGCCTTCTCCGAAGGCGGCGGGACTTCTCAGAAGCCCTCGCGCCTCCTGAGAAGATGTTTTAAGTCTTCGGGGAATGTTTCGAAAACTTCTCAGAAGATCGGGTGACTTCCGAGCCTTCTGAAAAGGCCCGCCCCTTCTCACTTCCCCCCCTCGCTCGCCTCAGAACTACTGGCGTTAAGTCAGGCGTGTCCTCCTACAAGCGGATTTTGGACGAACAACTGGAAGCCGGCGGTAAACCGTCAACCTTGGTTACCGCCGGGGACTCGTAGAGTTTCCTTGGCATGCGAGCGCGGCAATCTCACCTTCAGCGCGCGAGGGTGTGCGGTGTCATAAAAATGTGCTTGACAGCTCCTTAGCTTGCCCACAGCTCGAATTCAGTTCAGACAAACACACACTGTCGCGGAGCATTCGCGCTAGTTCCCCCCTTCCAGCCGCAGCCGAAACCACGGCCGCAACCGCGGCTAGAGAGGAAAATCCACCGCGAAAAAATCACAATAGTTTCTTCCTTCATCCGCGGCTGCGGCTGCAGCCACAACTTCAGTTTTCGGTTGCTATGGTAGCAGACCGATCTCAGACGTCTCGATACCTCAGCGCTCGTGATATTTTCCTTTCGAACGGTGCTTCCCAGCTCCGTAGCTTGCCTACAGCTCGGATCGATTAGAGAAAACCAACACCGCCTCTAAAACATTGAAGAATGCAAATAGTTGTTTGGTCGCAGCGCGGCTAGCCTACAGCTCGAATTCGGTAGAGAAAAACAAACATAATCTTTCACAAAATATTGCAGAGTTCGAATAGCGTTTCAGTCGCAACTCTGCTAGACCGATCTCAGACGTGTGGATAGTGTAGGCGGAAGTTCCTGTTCAGTTCCTGTTCAACGGTGTGCTCTCCAGCTCCGCAGCTCGCCTGCAGCGTAAATTAAATTAAGAAAGCCAATCTCGCCTCTCAAAACAAATAAAGGTTGAAATGGTTGGTGGTTGCAGCTCTGGTAGCAAACCGATCTGCGGCGTTTATATAATTTAGACTGGCGCGGTTCCGCATTTGCTGTCGATCGGTGTGCACCTGAGCTCCGTAGCTAGCCGGCAGCTCGGATTGAGAAACCAAACATCACCTTTCGAACAATTTATAGTGCGCATCGTTTGTTTCGCGCTCTGGTCGCAGACCGATGTCAGACAACTCCGAACCGTGGGAGCATGTTCCTGATCATTTCTTGTTCAACGTGTGCTTCCCAGCTCCATAGCTTGCCTACAGCTCGAATTGAGTAGAGACGACCAAGACCGTCTTTTAAAACGTTGACGAGTACAAACAGTTTTGTGGTTCCAACTCTGGTAGCAAGCCGACATGAGGCATCTAGACACTGTAGACCAGCGCTTCTGATGATTTTCTTCCAATTGCTGTGCCGAACAGCTCTGCAGCTCATCTAAAGCTCGAAATCAGTTAAGAAAACCGACAGCACCTGCCAAGATGACACTGGACACCCGATCCTGCCCCGATGCTGTTTGACTGTATTATCTATGTGGTTTACTTGAGATCAAGATGGCGAGCGGGAATAATATCAAATATGGGGAAATATTAGAAGTTTAACGAATTTATAAGTTTTGAGCAAACAATTCTTGACCGACCAAAAGTATGCAAAACTTCCGCTGAACTTTTTCGACCCAACTAGCCCGCCAGCGCGTTCGAAATACTCTTAAGCTTCGCCGCTTCGCTCTTAGGGAAGCGCCACCAGTCATTCAAAATAGTCATAACCATTTTGAACAATAGTCGACAAATAATCGAAACATCGTACCCAGACATTTCTTTGACTACTTTTGAACATTCCTCCTGTAGAAAGTAGACAGGCCCGACTTACAACTACTGGCGGGAGGAACTGGGGGAGGGTCCCCCTGGCGTGGTCCCCCCTCTCGCTCGAGACATCCCCTATCCCCAGCTCGGGGAGGCATCGAGGGCCTCCTCGCTGGAGGTGGTCCCCTGGTGTCGCTTCTCCTTCCCCCCATAACGACGGCTACGCGCCAGCCGATCAAACAAAAACCGTCTCCTGGCCGATCCCATCCTGGTCGGCCCAGCGTAGCGGCGGCGCAAGGCTCATCAGCCACCAGAGCCCGGCAGGCCGCCGCGCGCGTACACCGGCCGGGCCCCTCGCCAGAGATGACTCCCCTGGTGGTGGTGGTGGTGTCGCTTCTCCTTCCCCCAAGGTGCACGGGTGACGTCAGCCCAGCGATGCAAGAACAGAGGCACAATTTGAGGCACCTCGAGTGCGCATCGTGCTGGGCTGATTCCGTGGGGTGGGTCTCAAAACGCCAGCGTTGCCAACTGATCGGGAGGCACCTTTCACTTCCGCCTGGTTTCCGCCTGCGGACAGGGACCCTCGTTTCACATCTGCCGGCGCTTCTGCCAGACTTCCGCCGAAGATCGAAACGTCTCGATTCCTTCGAGCCCTATCCCCATGGTGCCGCGTGCTGTTTTCGCAGCGTCGGCCTCCAGAGATCTCAACCACTGCCCCAAGACCAGCGTTTCGACCTGCGTCGTTTTTTGACGATCCCAGGGCAGAAAAGTCGTCTGGGGTCCAGAGGTCGTCTGTCGTGCTTCTTTCACGACGCGAGGGGAACTGAGAGGACGAGGCCAGTCTCTGGAATGCACCAGGTGCCGTCGTGGAGTCGTCCGATGGGCCCCAAATACGTCGGCGTCGGGCCCCCCATCGCGAAACCGCGGATGGGGCCAGCAAGCCCTTATCGGCGACAGTGAATGGGCGATTCGGGGTCGTTGTCTCCCCCCCACCCTGTCTAACCTTGCCCCCTGGCTTTCGGGTGCTCTCTGGCGGCCGTTCGGGACGATCCAGGCACCCCCGGAACGCTCTCGGCGAGGCGGAGCTGCTGGAAGGCATCACGCGGCTGGAAAGCCGCCGAGAACCGACGACAACCTTTGAAAACCTTGAACCTCGAAACTGGCCCGAACGTTGCCTCTGAGAGGCTCTTCCTCTGGGCGCGCATTCACACGGGGGCGGTACATTGGGGGGGGGGGGGGGGAGAAATGGGCCCTTGTCGGGCCCTCAAGGCCCCCTTGCGGGCCCTGCAGGGCCCCTCTGGGGACCCTACAGGGCCTCTCTTCTGCAGCCCCCGCTGCCCCTCCATTAATCGCCCCCCCACTGCGCGGCCCCCCCTGGAACGCGCCAGGGTCGGGGGCGTGCAAACATGGATTACCTGTCCATGGATTTGGCGCACGGTCGCCAAATCCATGGATCGGGGGAGGTGCCCTCCCCGAACTGCGGCCGGTGCCGCCTCGCTTTGCGGCGGAACTCCGCGATTTCCCATGGAAATGGGACCCGTCGCTAATCCACGCCCCCTTGATCCATGTTTGCGATCGCCTGACAGTTGAGCAGGGACCGACCCTCCCGGCATTCCTCTAGGCCTACCACGACGTGTTCCCGGAACAAAAGCAACGCTCTTGGAACACACGCCCGATGCGCCGAAACCAGGAGAGTCCCGGCCAGAAGTGCTCTGGCAACATGCCGCGCAAACCACAGGAGGCTCTCAGGCCACTCTTCGGCGGGCACATCACAGGCGAGCCGGGACGCTTCGCCGCTGCTCGAGACAGCCGTGCCGTCGCGGGGACCCCACGGCCCGGCGCGGCGCGGGTCCTGCGTGCGCGCCGCCTTCTTCTCCGGCTCCCGCGGGTCCTGCGCGGGCGGCCAGGGAGGGCAGCGCACGCGGGCGGGCGCGCACAGAGGGGGCCCGTGTGCGGGGCCCCCTCCCGCTCGGCTGCGCGCAGGAGCGGCCCTGACCTCGGGCTTGTGCTGCTCGGGCATCCAGACAAGCATCGCAACGGTGTCGAACGAGTATCGCCTCCCGCGGCCCCGACACGCGCAAACGCTCCGGTTTCGGTACCTTCTTGGTGCTCGAAGTTCTTCCTGGTGATCGGGGCTAAAGTGGGTCGGAGCATCATAAACCTTGGTCCTGTTGCATCCTCGGAGGGTCTGGCCTGTCCCGTCGCGGCCCTATCCGCGCCGAACCCGCGTCGAATCCCTGTCGGACTCGTCGGATTCGTGTCGAATCCGTGTCGAATCCGCGCCAAATCCGCGTCGAGTCCGCATCGAGCCCGCGTCGGGCCCAAGAGAAGACACCAAGTTTGGGGACAGGCGAGGTCCCCGGAAGATGCAACAGAACCTTGGGTGCGCGGACGAAGGGTGCGCAAGGCGGCCAGATCCAAGCGCGCAAGCAGCCGCTATCGCATTGCGTTCCACGATCGGGGGGATCCCGATGAGCCCGCACCAAAGGTCACTCCGGCGAGGGGTCACTCTTACGTGTAGTCGACCCTCCCCCCTCCTCCGCGCCCTCCTCCTTGTCTCTCCCCCCCCCCTTCCACCCGTGACGCTCCCCCTCCCCCCTTCTGACCTTCTAGAGTGCCAGGAGATGGCCCTCCAGACCGACCGACCTCGCTGGACTGCTTCGAGCCCCCACTTGAGCTAAAACTCAAAGGTCA
The DNA here is from genome assembly GCA_963575745.1 of Prorocentrum cordatum. Lineage (NCBI taxonomy): Eukaryota > Dinophyceae > Prorocentrales > Prorocentraceae > Prorocentrum > Prorocentrum cordatum. The sequence goes on from CAUYUJ010001237.1 coordinate 278,115, forward strand.
CCGGTCTGCTGCTGCTCGGCATCCGCAGGGGTTGGGCAGCCGCCGCAGACCCCAAGCAGTAAGTCATTGCACGGGGAATGTGCAAGCTCTGTGGTGTAAACTATGCAGTGTAGGCTATGTGCTGTAAGGCATTTGGTGCAAGCTATGTGATGCAAGCAATGTGGTGCAAGCTATGGTGCAAGCTATCTGGTGTAAGCTCTGTGGCGCAAGCTCTGTTGTGCAAGCTGTGTGGTGAGGAGGCCACGAGGCGCACGGGCAGCAACTCGTAAAAGCCTCGCTGGACCAGCCAACGCAACGGGCGTCAACGAGGCGGCAACGGGCGGCAACGTGGCTTGGAGACGCAGGTTGGAAGCCCTAAGTGCAAACACTGATTGGGGAGAGCATGAAAAACCATGCGCTAAAACTAACATCTGACGACGACGAAAAACACGGCGACGATGGCACCTGTAGCCGAGAGCAGGTCCTTGGGCCTCTTCTTCTTGGAGGCGGACATCTGCAGCAGCGTGCCCCTGCGGCCGGGGGGGGGGGAACCGGGAGGCAGAAGAGGGGCACGGCGGGCTCACGCCGCGTCGACGTGAACATTGGATCCTGACACGCCGTACGTGGTCAGGAACTTTTGCTTAGCTCGTCGCGGCAGCGGCCTTGGCCGCACGCTATGCCTCGCAACCGACTAGCGTGTCGCCCCGCTTCGTGGGGGCAGGAGCTAGGCTTGGAAACGGCTCGGGAAGTTGACGCCTGGGGGCCAAGAGGCGGTTAGCGTGCCGTGCCGAAGCGTGGTGGGCCGGAACGGGCGGAACCGCAGGTTCAGCCACCATTTCCGACTTTATCGTTCGACGTTCAGCATGGAGCGATCGGCGCCATCCCACAGCAAAGGTGGTACAAGACTCTGGGCGTTGCTTCGCGTGGGGACGACACTTGGGGGGGAGAAAGGGAAGGTACACTACTCGGGCTCTAGAGGCTCCCTTCTGAGGCCCAGACGGGCCCCTTGATGGGACCCTGAAGGGCCCCTGTTCTGCGGCCCTCGCTGCCCCCCCTATTTACGGCCCCCCCACTACGCGACACCCAAAGCTTGGCCTCGTTCAGGCCGCCGGTGGCAACCTCCCATGCTGGATTGAAGGCGACGTCCGCCTGCATTCAGCCCAGCGACTTAGATGCATCTCTTTACTTTCAAGAGATGGTCGCTCCGCCGTGCGTGCACATCCTTGCTGAATCAACCAAATAAGTGTGCGCGAGGGAATTGCGCCGCTTGCGCGAGACCCAGCCAGCGCAGCTTTCTTCTGTTCACCGCGAAGGGGGCCGTTTATTTCGAGAGGTAATCCTAATGCTGAAGATCTGCGTATTGTGTGTTTGCGTGATGTTCTTTGCTTGCGCAATGTCTTGCGTAGTGCTGAAATAATACGCGTGGTGTTTTTGAGCAGTGTTTCTGTTTGTTGCATCGTGTATTTGGCGTCGTGTTTTACGTTGTGTTTTTGCGTAGTGGTTCTGCGTCGTGCTGTTGAGGAGTGTATTTAAACAATATTTGCGCATCAGGTTTTTTGCGTCGTGGTTTTGCGTGGTGCTTTCGCGTCGTGTTTTCGCGCCCTGTTTTGGCGCTGCGTTTTGGCGCAGAGTTCTCGGCGGTTTTCGAGCAAGGTTTGCGCGCGAGGTCTACTGGCGCCGCGTTTGCGCGCAGCGTTCTTCGGCGCAGAATTGTCACTTGGCGCATCCGTCGCGCGCCGTTTCCGCGAAGTGCATTGTTGTCCCTTTGTTTCCGTAGCGTGTCCGCGAAGCGTTCCTGCTCGCGCAGCGTTTCTGTGCAGCGTTTTGGTTGCGTGAGGCGTTGACTCAGTGTGTTTTGTTCGTCGAATTGGTTTTGTTTGCGTCGCGTTTCTTCTCGTGACATTGTAGCGCGATGTGTTCGTCTATTGGTTTGGCGCGCTGCGTTCGGGTGGCATTCGGTTTGCGCGGCGTTTTGTGCAGCGCGTTTTTTGCGCAGTGTTTTTGCCCAGCGTTTTTGCGCAGTGCGTTCGCGCAGCGTTTTCGCGCACTGTTTTTGCGCCGCGATTCGGCGCGGCGTTTTGGAGCGGGGTTTTCGCGCGGTTTTCGCGCGAGGCTTTCGCGCGAGGTCTTGGCGCGATGCACTTCGGAGCCGCGTTTGCGCGCAGCGCTCCTCGGCGTAGAACTGTCGCGCGGCGCTGTCGTCGCGCGGCGTTTCTGCGAAGCGTGCGTTCCCCTTCCCGTTTCCGCTGCGCTTCTGCGAAGCGCTCTTGTTCGCGCAGCGTTTCTGCGCGGCGCCTCGGCCGCGCAAGGTGCCCCCTCAGCGCGAGGTCGTTCGTCCAATGCGCGCCGTCTGCGTCGCGTTTTTTGTTTCGCAGCGTTTTCGCGCGACGTTTACGTCGACTGCTTCGGCGTGCTGCGTTCGCTCTGCGCTCAGTTGGCGCAGGGGTTCTGCGCGATGTTTCTTTTGCGCGGTGCTTCTGCGCGGCTTTTCCTCGTGGCGCTGAAATAATCAGCGCGACATCGTTTGCGTTGTGTTTCTGTTGCGTAGCGGTTCCAGGTAGCGCGTTCGCGCGAACGTTTTCGCGAAGTGGTTTTGCGCGGCGCTCCCGCGCAAAATTTTCGCGTCGCGTTTCGCGCGGCGCGTTCGCGCAGAGTTGTCGCGCAGCGTTGTTGCGTCGCGCGTTCGCGCCGCGGTTCGTCGCCGCGTTTTCGCGCAGTCGTTTCGCGCGGTTTTCGCGCGGTGTTTTCGCGCGGGGTCTCGTCGGCGCGAAGCGTCTTTGTTCGCGCGGCGTTTCTGCGCGGCGACCTGGTTGCGCGAGGCGTTCCCTCAGTGTGCTGTTTCGTCAAATTTGCGTTGTTGGCGCATCCGTTATATGTGTATGTATGTATATATATACATATATGTATATATACATATATATATATATATGTGTATATACAACTCCTCCAACGTTTGCGCGCGGCGGTTGCGTCTACAGCTTGGGCGTGCTGCGTTCGCGTGATATTCGGTTTGCGCGGGGGTTCTGCCTCGCGGTATTGCGTGGCGTGCGCGCGTAGCGTTTCCGCCTAATGTTTGTGTTTCGGCGCCGCGTGTCTGCGTTGTGTTTTCGCGTAGTGTTTTTGCGTGCTGCAATCCTGCTGTAAGAGTTTGAGAAGTAATCCTGATGCTGAAATAATATGCGTAGTGTTGTTGCGTCGTGTTTTCGCGTAGTGCCTTCTCGCGGTGCTGGCATAATCTGCGCAATGCGGTTGGCGTAGGGTGTTTTTGCATAGTATGCGTGCGTGGTGTTTTCACGTGGGTGTTTTCGCATAGTGCTGTTTTGTCCATTCGTAATGGTTTACGTAATGTTTTGCCTAGTGCGATCGCGTAGCGTTTTCGCGCAGCGTTTTGGCGTCGCGTTTTCGCGTCGCGTTTCGGCGCGGTGTTTTCGCGCGGCTTCCGCGCTGGGTTTTCACGCAGTGTCTTTGCGCGATGTACCTCGGCGCCGCGTTTGCGCGCGGCGTTCTTCGGCGTTGAATTGTCGCGCGGCGCTTTCGTCGCGCGGCGTTTCTGCGAAGTGCCGCAGCGTTTCCGCGAAGCGTTTTTCGCTCGTTCGCGCGGCGTTCCTGCGCCGCGCTTTGGTTGCGCCGCGTGTTTTTTTGTCTTCACGTAACGTTGATGTTCGTTGTCTGCTGCTTTGGCGTGCTGCGTTCGCGTGGCATTCGGTTTGCGCCATGGTTTGCGTTGTGCGTGCGCGTCGAGTTTTTTTTTTTTTTTGCCAGCGCAATCACAATTCCTATTCATGCTACTCCTCTTGCAACTCCTACAACTACTTCTCCTACTACTCCTCCTACTCTTACTGCAGCTCCTATTCCTACTACCCCTCCTAGTCAAACTGTAACTCCTACTCCTGCTGCTCCTCCTACTCCTACTACAACTCCTGCTAAAGCTCCTCCTACTACCCCTTCCTACATTGTTTTCTACTACTCATTCTACTACTACTACTCCTACTACTCCTACTGCTACTCCGACTACTACTCCTACTCCTAGTACGACTATTTCGACTACTTCTTCTTCAACTGCTACTACTACTACTACGACGACGACGGCGACGACGACGACTACTACTACTACTACTATTACTACTACTACTACTACTACTACTATTACTACTACTACTACTACTACTACTACTACTACAACTACTACTACACATACTACTATTACTACTACTACTACTACTACTACTACTACTACTACGACTACTACTACTACTACTACTACTACTACTTCTAGTACTACTACTACTACTACTACTACTACTACTACTACCACTACTACTACTACTACAACTACTACTACTACTACGACTACGACTACGACTACGACGGGGCGACGCGCGCCACATCGCCACGACTCGACCTCGTTGGGGCGAGCGTCCTGCGGCTGCCCCATTACCCTACAATGAGACACGCGCCAAGTGAGGTGCGAGGAAAGGCGGGGCGGGCGCCGCGGATCGACGAAGCTGCAGCGTCGCGGCCTTGGTCCATCCGGACGCGCTTAGCCCAAGACAGCCACAGGGCGAATGGCGCGCGGAGCTAACCCAGCACCGCTCGTCCCAGGCACGACCGCCGCATCGAGACGGGCCAGACCCAACGCAACGCAGGACGTGCAGCACACGGGGCTAACCCAACACCACCCGGCCCCAGAAGCGCGGGAGGCCCTGCGCGACACGGGCCCGCAGCGAGAAACGGGGTAGGGCAAGCCAACGTGGCTGTTCACCCAGTAGGGGCACCGAGGGCTGCGCGGCGACGCCGCGCACGGCCCGCTGCCCGCGGGGCGGCCCTAGCGCTGCGAGGCAGCGAAGGGCGCGCAAGAGAGGCCATAGCGCAGCCAAAAGTTAGAGCGCCCTGGCCACTATTAACGTCGGCGCGGCACTGATGCAGCGCACCGTGTCAGAACAGGCGCGCAACCCTTCGCCCGCCCGCTCACTCGTTCCATCGCTCATTCTGGCCTTGGGGCCCTGGGGCCCTGGAGCCTTCGAGCCGCTCAGCTACTCAACGCGCAAACGCCTCGGATGGGGGCGCGCGGACCTCCCCCGCCACTTGCTGGCCTCCGCCGCGGGCCCGAACAGTTTGGCCTCGACGTTTGGCGGCGGGCCCGCAGGCGGCGGCGACGGCGCCTCCGCGTTGGTCAGCGCCGCGGGCGCAGGTGGCGGCGGCGGTGAGTCCACCGCCCCTGCCCCGCCCGCCCCCTGGACCGTCTGCAGCCCGCCAGCACGGGGGGGCACTCGAGGCCGCCCCTGCACTCCTCCCGCGGGCGAGGCTGCCGACGCCCAATTTGCGACGCGCCCCGTAGTTCAGCATGGCCACCCTCGCCTCTTCGAACTTCTCGCGCTTCATCCTGCCCCTGGTCTTCTTGCTGCAACCCGCCCAAACAGGGCCCTTGAGCCCCCGTGCTATCTGCGAGTAGATGTCGCGCCGGCTGCACTCAGGGATCGCCCCCCGCGCCATGTCGCTCGCCAATGCCCACTGGCCCTCCCATTCCTGCTTGCCAGAGTATTTCTTCAACGCTGCGCCATCTGCCAAGGGCCCTACCTGCGAAAGACGCTGCAACGCATCCGCAAGGTTGATCACCGCGACGCCGTCCATCTTGAGCTTGCCCGCCCGCAGCAGGGCCTTCAGATGGTGTCCTCCTCGGGGAACGCGGCCTGCAGGCGCCGCGCCTTCGGCGGCTTGGCCGCGCGGCCAATCACCTCGACGCGCGCGCCAAAGTTCGAGGCGCACCGAGCTCCGCAGCGACGGCGCCCCCGCTGGCCCCCCCGCCCCCCCGCCTCCTCTTCCAGGGAGAGAAGCTGCGTCCAGCGGTCCGCGCGGACTAAGGACTTGCACCCTCCTGGGTTGTCCGCAGTCCGATGCGCATTGCACTTGTAATGCATGTTCGTCGTGAGCTGGTCGCCCGTGAAGAACTGGTCGGTAGTCGGCCATCCTGCGGCAGGCCTCCTGCGCGCCTGCGTCGCCGCCCGACCCCCCCCTGCAGGCCCCCCGGTTGCCTGGGCGCGCGGCCGCCCGATCGCGCGCCTCCAACAGCCCTTTCTCGCCCTCCTCGGCCGTGCACGCGCCGCCCTTCCCTTCGATTTCAGCCCGCAAATTGTTGCTGCCCTCTACGCAGGCGCCCAGCTTCTCAAACCATTCCCCCGTGCTCATCGCACAGCCCACGGCCCGCATCATGTCGCCCTTTCCTCGATGGCCCCGAGGGCCCCCTCCACGTGGGCTCGCAGGGCCTCGTACCGCACGGCGGCGTAGCACCTCGCCATCCGCTTGAGCGTCTTCTTGGAGTAGCCCATGTTGATGAGAGAGAGAGAGAGAGAGAGAGAGAGAGAGAGAGAGAGAGAGAGAGAGAGAGAGAGAGAGAGAGAGAGAGAGAGAGAGAGAGAGAGAGAGAGAGAGAGAGAGAGAGAGAGAGAGAGAGAGAGAGAGAGAGAGAGAGAGAGAGAGAGAGAGAGAGAGAGAGAGAGAGAGAGAGAGAGAGAGAGAGAGAGAGAGAGAGAGAGAGAGAGAGAGAGAGAGAGAGAGAGAGAGAGAGAGAGAGAACGCCTGCGACCTCCTCCACCAGTTCCCCGTCGCAGCCGCCGGGCTCCTCTGACGCTTCGGAGCGCGGCGTCGCCGTCGTTTCCCAGTCGGCCGCGCTGTCCTCGGCCAGTGGCGGAGGCGCGCGGGCCCCCCCTGGCACCTCCGCCACCGCCAGTGGACGCTCGACCCCAGGTGCGACCTCCACCG
>CAUYUJ010001237.1:289852-309932 GCA_963575745.1 Prorocentrum cordatum
TGGACAAGCCTGTAGAAAGGTTCTCGCAGCGCGCGTTGGAATCGATCCTGGGGCCCGTTTTGAAGAGGCGGGGCGGAAAAGCGGAGGAGATAATGGATGAATATGAGGATGGGAACAGCAGTTTGCCTTGAATCTTGAATACGTCAACGATACTAAAATACACCCTGTCGTCTCCAGTGCCCTCCCCACCAATGCCTAAAACCAATCCCACTCAGCCAAATGCCTGGATGGCACTCGGACATTAGCTTTTTAAGGAAAAGAGCTGCTCTTAGTTTCTATGCCTCTCCATGCGGTTTTGTTGTTTGCTGTTTGCTTGGCCAGGCTTCCACGGGATAACCTCAAGTTGCAGCAATCAAACACACAAGACGCGCTTTAGCGCAACACTCGGCCGATCCTCTTGCCAGCCGCTGCGTTGGCTGAGCCGGAGGCCACGATATGGGTGGATCCTTGCTGACGGGCCTGTCTGAGGCGGGCCCTGTCTCGATCCTCCCATGTCTGTGCGAGCGAAGAGTCGAAGGGATCCAGCGATGCCAACATGCAGTCTCGGCACCGCGGGCGCCTCTTGTCGGTCACGTCTCGTGCGACACGGGATCTTTCGACAAGTTTTATGCTGCGCGCTGGGCACGCGCCGCTGTCATCTAGGAAGAGGCGCACTCGCGCGCGCTGCTTCTGAGCAATCCGGCCGCGCTGAAGGAGGGCTTTGTGGGAGGCGAATCCATTTGCACACTGGGCGCGTGAAAATTGCGGGGGGCGGTTGCCGATGCTTGCTGGGATGGCATGTGTCCAAAACAGACTCAGAGAAGTGCACCTGTCGGACCCACTGGGCCCAGTCAGGGCTGGCCATCATCCCCGCCCGCGTCTGGGGGGCCGCCTCGACTGGAGGCGCGTTGCGTGATCCGGGGGTGTGTTCGCACGGCTCTTCGATGTTTCTGGCCACTTGCGCTGCGCGCGGACGGCGCCCCCCCCCGCGGTCGGGCTTGGACGGGGGCCCACAAAGGCCGGGGCCTGCGCGCCGCAAGCAGCCCGCAGTACTTGAGCCTTCTGATGGGGGTCAGGCAGTCGATCGAGCACTGGCCCAATTTGACGCGAACCTGCTGACCCGACCACCTCGGGGCCCCTTCGCGAGGGGCATTGCCCAAGATCCGCCTCAAGACCTTCACGCATGGGGCGCTGAGCTTCCGGGGCGCGGGAACTGCCACGTTCCACGCGAACGCGTTGTATAACGGCCGTGAGAAAATCAAGCCCCCCGTCAAATGGAAGTTTAAGACTTGGTTCTATGGCTATGGATCCAATAATCTATCGCGCCACGGGGGCGCGCGCCGGGAAAGCCGACGAGGCCCGGTGCCTGGCTTCCGTCGCAAGGCCCCCGTCGGAGGCGACGACGCCGCCGAGGCGCTGGAATTGCGCGGCGACGCGCATGAATGTCTCGCCGCCCGCAAGCTGGACCATGCGACCTCGGTCGGACCTGAGCTTGTCGAGCATTCTGGTGGGCCCCTGCCCGCGACAGCGGACGAATGCTTCACTTGCCCCCTTCCTCCAATTGGTCTTCAGGCCGAAGGCGCAGGAGATCTCGTCGCAGACGTCAAGGGCGGCGGCGACGCCGGCGGGCAGCTCCGACGGCGACCTGGCGGCTATAGCTACGGCTTCGTCGTCGACGAAGGTGGCCTCAATGGTCGCGTCCTCGTCGGCGGCCTCGTCTGCCGATGTCAAGGACGGCCTGCCATCATCAGATTTGGAGGTCAAGAAGATGCCGGCAGCTCGGAGGCGAGCCCTTATCTTGTTTAAGGCATCTTCGTAGTCGATGCAGAATACGTAGCCGCCCAACTTGCAGCCTCGTCGGCCGCCCTCGGCGGTGACCACCACCTCGTCCGCGCCCTGAATTGCGAACCAGGCGTCCTTATGCAGGGCCCTGATGAGCGCGGTGACGGAGGGGCCCACCTTCATCGATCGAGCGCGGCCCCCGACGAGGCAATGCGCGCGACTATGTGCAAGGCAGCGTGCACGTTCAGCCCCGAACCTGCAAAGCAACCCGCGCTCGAAGCGTCGACTACGCAGGAAGGGCCATCGGCCGCCTCCACTCCGTAGACTATCTGCCGGACAACCCCGCGAAAGGCTCGCGCCAAGTCGAAAAAATTATCGCGGCCGACGCGGGGGCCGCGAGAATTTCAACATCTCCATCGGCGCGTGGGTCGGGAAGTCCGCCCCTCCACCCGCGCGCCCCCCGCGCTGGCTCTGCGGGGGGCGCCCCTCAGCAGCCTGCTGAATATTGTCTATGATGAGGCCAATCGGGATTTTAAACATCGCGTCCGCCGCAAGGAGCCCGCGATGGTTGCCGCAGTCGGCTGGAGACCCTTTCCGCTGCCAAGGCGTGGCCATTCGGCCCCCTCTCCACCTCGCAGGCCATTTCGCGGCTTGCACAGTGTACCGGAGCGCTCATCGGATGGGGATGGAGATGGCGCGGCCTCCTGCCTTGGCGACCCCGGGCGAGGCGTCGTCGGGCCCAAATGCTTTGTCGCCGGTCAACTTCGCGACCTTGGCCTCGATCTGCTCGAGCGTCGGATCGAAGCTGCCGCCGGGGGCAGGGCCGCAGACCAGCGTGCTCGCATCCCTCCGTGATGCTTGCGTGGGGTCCGCGAAGAGCTCTGCGAAATGTTCCACCCACCTCTGGGTGCGTTCCTCTGGCGTCTGAGCGAGCGCCCCGTCTTTCTTGGCGATGTTTTCCGCGGCTCGGGGCTTGGATCCCCAAGCAGCCGAACAATGCGAAATGTTTCCTCGCTGCCCCCTCGCTCCCCGGCGCGGGCTGCGCGCCGCGCCATCTCCAGGAAGATGCGTTTATCGTTCAAGATCGTCTTCCAGAGGGCCCGGTGGGCAATCTTGACGACGGTCTGGCCCTGGTAATACATCATCACGAACGCCTTCCGGATGCGGTTGGCCTGCTGTCGGAGCGCGATGGCGCGCCATCCACGGGGGGCCACCTCGCCGGGCGCGGGCTCGCTCGGGCGGACCGATCGCAGCGACGGCCACGCGTGCCATGCGACGAGGAGCGCATGGCGCCTGGACGCCACGCTGATGTCGTGCATCACGCGCCTGATGCGGGGGAGGGGCTGGAGAAGTTCCCACGTGCGCGGGAGTATCCACGGTTGCCTCGGGGCGTTGGCGGCCGGGCCGAAGGTTTCCAGGGTGGCCTTCCTGACGACCTCGATGGCCGCCTCGAGTTTGTCGTCGATGTCCTCGATGGCTTCGATCTCGCCGACGCTCGTCCATAGCCTGTCCTGGAAGGCTGCCTGGCGCCTCCCATCTCTGAGGAGGATCTTGTCGATGCTGATATTGTTGCTGGTGTGTGTGTGTGTGTGTGTGCGCGTTGGCATGTCGCCTGGATGTATGACAGAGCCGGCCCCTACAGACCTGTGATCTTCATACTGGCATGTGGCAAGCTGGATCTCATCAAGGACGCGGGGCGGGTCCTGCTCACAGTCGGGCTCCGCCGAAGCGCACGCATAATCGATCCTTGCCACCGTGCCGCGTGCACTCCGCCACGTGTAAGCCACCAGCGAAAGTGTTCAAGGCTCGAAGGGCGTGGCTTGTGTTATCCAGGAAAATGCGAAAATGCGTCCCGTTCTCTTTTACTTTCGCTGGCAGGAAACCACCAATGGATGTTGTGGTGATCTCTCCCACACTGGCATTGGCATCAATTCCCAAGAAAGTTTCTCCTCTCGGCCACTTCGTGCGTGCCCACAGCCCCCATTCGAGAAGCGCGCCCCAAAACGTGCGTTCATCGTGGTCCTCAGCGTCCTCGGTGGGAGCATGGCCACATGTAACCGTCAGCACGGCGCCGTTGGGCAAGCTGATAACTTGGATCATGATCCCGGGGGAGACGGCTTCCAGGAACAGCTCGCGAGGCTTGAGTTGGTGCCGCAGCCAGATCTGGGCCCCAAGCTGGCCGGCAGGCGTGGCGGCCGCGATGGCCATGTCGCAGAATATCCCTGTCTTGATCTGCTCGAAGGGAGATCGTCCCTCCTGTATGTACAGCACATCTATCCCGATGTCGTTGACTTGTTTCTCCAACAGCTGGGCGCGTCCAAAGGAGGATACGCCCGCTGCTGTCATGCACTCGCCTTCGTACTTCGACGAATTAAGAGTCCGGACATTTGCGGTGGCAGCGCGAATACGAATTGCTTTTTTCCCCACATCCAAAGTGGGGTTCTTGTTTTCTCTGCACCCCCCCGCGCAGGATCTCACACCCTCTCTCTCTCTCTCTTCCTCTTTCTCGCCATCATCATCATCAGTCATCATCATCATGACCCACGCCTCTCCTCCTCAGCACCATCACACTTACCCATACACCACTCGATCGCTCACTCACTCACTCACTCACTCACTCATCATGATCATCACATGAGGATATCATCCGTTGGCGTCACACATCACTCAGTCAGTCCGTCACTCACTCGAGTATCAAGCGGGAGCGTCGTCTGTGAGTGAATTGCGAGGAAGTCTCAGGCGGGAGCCTCTCCCTATGGGGCCCGCAGATCATCTTACTAATCCGAGGCGGGTCATCGGGATCCTGTAACTGTCGTCACTTTTGGGCTCCTGGGGCGTGAATTTGGAGGAAGTATCAGGCGGGAGCGTCGTCTGTGAGTGAATTGCGAGGAAGTCTCAGGCGGGAGCCTCTCCCTATGGGGCCCGCAGATCATCTTACTAATCCGAGGCGGGTCATCGGGATCCTGTAACTGTCGTCACTTTTGGGCTCCTGGGGCGTGAATCTGGAGGAAGTATCTAGCGGGAGCCTCGTCTGTGAGTGAATTGCGAGGAAGTCTCAGGCGGGAGCTTCTCCCTATGGGGCCCGCAGATCATCTTACTAATCCGAGGCGGGTCATCGGGATCCTGTAACTGTCGTCACTTTTGGGCTCCCGGGGCGTGAATTTGGAGGAAGTATCAGGCGGGAGCGTCGTCTGTGAGTGACTTGCGAGGAAGTCTCAGGCGGGGGCCTCTCCCTATGGGGCCCGCAGATCATCTTACTAATCCGAGGCGGGCCATTGGGATCCTGTAACTGTCGTCACTTTTGGGCTCCTGGGGCGTGAATCTGGAGGAAGTATCTAGCGGGAGCGTTGTCTGTGAGTGAATTGCGAGGAAGTCTCAGGCGGGAGCCTCTCTCTATGGGGCCCGCAGATCATCTTACCAATCCGAGGCGGGCCATCGGGATCCTGTAACTGTCATCACTTTTGGGCTCCTGGGGCGTGAATTTGGAGGAAGTATCAGGCGGGAGCCTCGTCTGTGAGTGAATTGCAAGGAAGTCTCAGGCGGGGGTCTCCTCCCTATGGGGCCCCCAGATCATGTTACTAATCCGAGGCGGGCCATCGGAATCTTGTAACTGTCGTCAGTTTTGGGCTCTTGAGGCCTGAATATGGGAGAAGGATCAGGCGGGGGCCTCGTCTGTGAGTGACTTGCGAGGAAGTCTCAGGCGGAAGCCCCCTCCCTATGGGGCCCGCAGATCATCTTACTAATCCGAGCGGGTCATCGGAAACCTGTAACTGTCGTCGCTTTTGGGCTCCTGAGGCCTGAATATGGGAGAAGTATCAGGCTGGCGCTCCATCCCTGTGGGGCACGCACTTCATGTTCGAACCCGAGCGGGTCATCCGAGCGAGCTTTTTGGGCTCCTCAGTTCCTGCGGCCTGAACAAGGGGGAAGTATCAAGCGGGAACTTTGTCTGTGGGCGGTGCGGGTAGTCCCGTCTGAGGACCGTCTCTTGTCGTCACTTGGAGGATCGAAGGGGAACTCGCTCCTGCGGCCTGAATATTCTCTTTCGACTTGCCCACGTCCAATTGCTGGCCAACCTTGTCGTCGTCGGCGGGAGAGGGAACTTGAAAAGGTTCACTCTCCCGCGTTCGTTTGGGCTGGGGAGGGAACTTGAAAAGGTTCACTCTCTAGCTGCGGGAGAGGGAACTTGAAAAGGTTCACTTTCCCGTTCGTGGCAGGATTGGGCTGGAGAGGGAACTTGAAAAGGTTCGACGTCTCTAGCTGCGGGAGAGGGAACTTGCAAAGGTTCCCTGTCCCCCCTTGTCGTCGGAGTGAAGGGGGAACTTGAAAAGGTTCACCCTTCATTCGCGGGAAAGGGAACTTAAAAAGGTTCACTTTCCCTTGGAGAGGGAACTTGCAAAGGTTCACTCTCCAGCAGCGGGAAAGGGAACTTGCAAAGGTTCACTTCCCCGCGCGTTCCAACTGGAGAGGGAACTTGAAAAGGTTCCCTCTCCAGTCTCGGGGATTTCCTGCAGCTGAAGCCCACCGGCAGCATCGGGCTCCTGACGGACGTGAACGAGCTCCTGGACGACGGGTCGTACAAGTACGCGGAGCCGCCGACGGTGGAGATCCAGCACGCCATCAGGGCATTCTCTCAGATCCCCTGCGTCTTCGAGCTGAAGGGCACGAAGCGCTTCGAGCCGGGGGACCCTCTGATCGCGTTCTTGGGCTGCATGCGCGAGGGCAAGCGCTTCCCACCAGAGGTCTGGTCTGCCTGGGAGAAGACGTTGGCCTCTGACAACCACGGCGTCCTGGACCCTCGGCACCAGCACGAGAACTTTCGGCTCGGCTACGGCATGGGCATCTACTGGGAGACGCTGGCGAGGTGGATCAACACGCGCGCTCGTCGCGACGCGCGGCGCCTCGGCGCCCCCCTCGTTTTCCTGCAGGCCGTAGACGAGTGCGGCACGATTCAAGGCGAACCAGACGCAGGCCGGCGCCTCCTGAACGTCCCGAACATGCACAAGACGGGGGACATCCACGGCGTCTTACCGGCACACGTCGGCATGGAGGTCCGGTTCACGGCCGTGCAGGAGGAGCTGAAGAAGAAGTTGGGGCTCGTGCAGGAGCAACGGGCCACCATCGTGTCCTTCGAGTTTCGCGCAGACGACGAGCGGGACTACGAGGAGTGCGCGCCGGGCCAGCTCTTCCGCCCCCGCTTCCTACCGCAGGGAATCTGGCTGCATGTGCACGGCTTCCAGGAGTCCCCGATCTACAAGGAGGTCGCCGAGGTGCTGCTGCAGGGCACCGAGGGCGCTGACGACGACGGCGAGGCCCAGGCGCGGGCGAGGAGCTTGCTCATGTTCAGGCCCAGCGAGCAGGAGCTCACGTGGCAGAGCTCGGGGGCGCACACTGTGCGCCGCTCGGGATTCACGCTGACGCACGCGTCCTACCTGACCTCCACGCTGTCGCAGGGCCAGACGCTGCGCAAGGGCGTCACCATCGACTGCGCCAGGGATGAGGACGCTGGCCGCACGGGCATGTCGGACGATATGTGGTGGCTGCACCTCTACGTCATGTTCTCCCGCGCCACGTGCATGCGGAACATGCTGATCCTGCGGCCGCCCGCGCGAGAGTTCCTGGAGCGCGGGCCGCCGGCGTCGCTGCGGAAGGCGCTCCAGGAGTTCGACGAGAGAGCGGTGGACTCCAGGGCTGAAGCGGAGCAGCTCGCGGCAGAGCTGGGCTTCGTGCTGCCGCCCGCCTGAGCGCCGCGGCGCGCGCGAGGAGGCCCGCGGGGTTGTCCCAACGGCCTGGCCCGCGGGGTTGTCCCGACGGCCTGCCCTCGCGCTCCGGCGGCCCGCGGGAGTGCCCCGCAGGCATGGCTGGCCCGAAGGGTTGACCCGACGGCTTCGCGATCTGGCCGTCGGCAAACGCGCGCGTTCTGACCGAGGCGGCGACGGCGCCGAGGAAAATCGACTTGCTTCCCCCGACCGCGGGGAAAGGGACGTGCACGTGGAAAAGAGGCAGGAGGAGGATGAGGACGGAAGGGGTATGGGGAGGGCGATGATGAGGAGGAGGTGGAGAAGGAGGAGGAGGAGGAGAAGGAGGGGGGGGGAAATAGAAGAAGAGGAAAAGATGGCAGAGGAGAGGGCGATACGAGGGTGTTTGCCATGGCCGGGAGGAAAGGGATAAGGGAAAGCTAAACAGATTATCATGTGGGGTCCTTCCGTCGGAGTAATTATCCCCGGGCCGTCCTCGGCCGCCACCTTCTCGTGCAATGGACGTTAGGGTCTGGGCTGCTGTCGCCCCCCTCCATGGGCCGCCGCCTCGGGAGGGACTGCCACCTGGGCGGCTGCCTGCAAGCTGGCGGCAGCGAACTGCGGGGCGTGCTCCGGAGCAGTCTTTGTGCGCAGAGGGCGACGGCTCGCCGCTGGGTCTGGCGCCTGAAGGGCTGCATCCTCCAGCGGCCTCACTGCGGTTGTGAAGGCGGACGCTTCCATCGCCGACCCACTTGGGACCATTGCCTTGGGCCGCCGATGCACCCTGGGCTGCTGCAGCAATCTTCTGAACGCCTTCGAGGAGGAGGGCGACTTGCTGCTGGGCCTGCTGGACGTGCGCTGGCGGCACCACCGACGAAGACTGCATGTCGCCGAGCAGCGAATTCAGGGCCGCCGAGGCCGCCTGGATAGAGTCCACTGGCGTCGACACCGTCACTGCCATCTGGGAGCGCAGCTTCACCAGCCCGCCTTCCATTTCCCGCATGGCGGCCTCCTCCTTCGCAATGCCCGCGCTTGCATCCGCAAGCGCCTGGCGGTGTCTCGAGAGCCGGCCACGGGCTCTCTCGACGGCTTGCTCGCAGCCTTCGATCTGGCTTGCCACCGAACGCGTGGCCGTAACTGCTTTCTTCTCCGTCGTCAGCTGGGTTTCGAGGGCGCTGCGAGCTGGGGCCAGAGAGGCATCTGCCTCGGGGAGAGCAGCAAGAGCGGACTCCAGATGCCTGATCTTCCCGATGTGGGCCGCCCTCTCGATGGCCCTGTCCTTGTCCACCGACTGCGTGTGGAACGGCTCCGGGGCCTGGCCAACGAGCTGCCCGGCTGCTGCCGGCGCCGGGGCTCCTTGCGGTGAGACGCTCTGGGCCCTGGATTTCTTGATCCCGCACGTCCGGCACGTCTTGACGGCGCACTGGTTCCAGCCCTGGCAGGCGCCGCACTGCCACCACCATTTCTGCCAGGCCTGAGCGCCATGAGCACCATGGTGAGCGGCCCATGGCGACATGACTTGGCGTGTGTTTTGCATTGCAAAAACTTGGGCCAGCGCGGATTACCCTACGGGGACTTCCCCGTTTCGCAGGCTTACTGTCTGGACTTGAGCCATAATGGCTTGAGCTAAAATGGATACGGATCCGGGGGGGTCCCATGCAGGTCAGAATGCCACCCTCCCGGGGCCCATGGCCCGCACTCTCCCTCCCATTTCCGTCGAGGGCCGAGGCCTCCAGGGTCGGCGGCACCGGCCGTAAGGCCTCAGCAATATGGGCGTTCGTAGCGACTCCCGTTTTGACAAAGACCCCGCCTCCATACGTGTAGCTCTGTTGCGCACGTTTGAACATCTGGTCATACACGAAACGGATTCTGGCATGAGCTCAATGTGAAGGGGATTCTCCTCCACAAACTCGCGCGATAAACACATGTTGAATTGGTACTTTGGTAGTGAAAACAATTGGTTTTTAAAATATTTGGTCTTTAGAAGCTCTGCGTGGCGACGCCCCCGTCGCCACGCGTGCCCTCTGCGTGCCTGCGGGGGCGCCGCCACGCAGAAGTACTGGAGACCGAGCATTTGGGGCGTCGCTACGCACGCCCTCTGCGTGGCTGCGACCATTTGTTAAAACCCAAAAACCAATTAAATTCACTAATGAAGTACCGCCCTACCATGAGACGCGTCTGAGACACGTGTGAGCTGCGCTCCAGCGACAACCGCATGATGAAAACCGATCGAGCAGCTGTCAAAGGATTTCAGCATGCGCGCGGCTCTCCAACGAGAGCCGCAACCTCAAAACCACCTGTCCTCCAACCGTGTAGCCGTTGAAACTTTCAGAATCAACAGCGCTGAACAACAACAAATGGCCTTCCGTCAGTGAACTTCTGGAAGCCGTAAGGCGAAAAAGCCGAACGCCAAATGACGTCCGCATTTCGAACAACACCGCCCTTCATCCATGTAACAGCTGGAGATATCCAAGTCGTCTCAGGCGAAACGCGGGGACCACCCCCTTCTTGATCTCGAGAACTTGCCGTTTCGAGTCCCACGACACTCGCGGGCTGTCCCCAGCAGGAGAGAGGGCCCATCCTCCTGGGGCCAAGTCGGGCCTGTCCCCCTACAGGCCGATTTTGGAGGAAAGACTAAACATAGCAAGCAAATAACCAAAACATATAAAACATGCCAGAGATATCGGTCCCATACTATTTTTTTGAATATTTGTTTTTGAATATTTGTTTTTGAATATTCCCTCTGTAAGAGGGACATGCCCGACTTAACCTTGGCCGGCCAGTGGCTCCGCACCCTCGGGCTGCACACCCGAGCAAGGGCGGGCACACAGAGCAGGCGATTTACGCGGGAGTGGTGGCCACCCTCCGTTGGCCAATGCCCGAGGAGGGATACTCCAAATCCCGTGTTTATCGACCCCCCCTATATCGGGTCGGGCGAAAGGGGGGGATAGCAAAGGGGGGGTCTGAGAATCAGCTCACGTAGCTGATTTTCCCGGCGCCTCCCGGCGCCGGAGGCGACTGTGTCTCGAGGAATGGGCCCCTCGGTGAGGCCGAAATCAGCTGCATGCAGCAAATTTCGTAACCCCCCCTTTCCCAATCCCCCCCTTTCGCCCGGCCCGACTATAATACCGGACACCCCTCCAACAAATGCGACCTGATGTGTCGGACCCCCCTCTTCGACGGGGCACCCGAATAAACCAGATCCCCTCAAACTCAGATCCAAAGAGAGCGCCCTAACAAACCGGACCCCCCGAATTACAAAAAGGCGCCTTAAAAAACCGGACCCGGGGGACGATTGATAATGGATTTGGAGTATGCACTGGGACCAAACGCACCATCATCAGGCCTTGCGCCTAGTTATACACGGCAATTTGCGCTGGGCCCGCCCATCTCCCCGGGGTCGGACGCGACGTCGGCCAACTCTGGTGTGGAAGTGCACAGAGCTTCACCGCTGTGCCCGGCCATCCTGATTCCCCTGAGGAGCCGATGCCAGCACTGTAGATAGCGATGCCTGGCTCCCCATCTCCCCAACTGCCCGCCCTTCTTAAACACGCTGACACCAGTAGCGTACGCAGCTGATCCTGACTCTCCTCGCGCGCGGCGAGGCTGGCTGTATAGACGATGAGGTCCCCGATTCCCCGAGCCACTGGCAGTGCTTCCAACCAGTGCGCACACTTCCCGTACGCCTCGACGGTGCCATCGTGGCCGATGCCGTCCGTCTTCCACTCCACTCCCCCGATCTCCCCGAGATAGGCAACAACGCTTCGGACATCTGCCCGTCCCCCCTCTCGAACGTGCTGGCGCTCGCCATTGTCACTGGCGATGGCGTCAGGCGCTCCAGTTTAGCATCCCACCTCTCGCTGAGCAGCGCCACGACGCACTGCCACTCCTCCCGCTTCTCCCGCCGCTGGCAGCGCCAGGGTCACACTCTGCGCGCCAGACCTCGCCGAGCAGCCACAGGGTCCGAGGTCCGATGCCGCTGCCCACCCTTCTCGCATGCGCTGGCCCAAGCGTTGAAGCCGACTAGCCTGTCGCATCGGATCTACGCTTAGGTCGGGCGTGTCCCCCCAGAGGCGGATTTTGGACGAAAAGATGCTAACAAAATGCCCCCCAAATTCCCATAAATAGTGCAACATCGTCCCCGGACGACTATCTTTGAATATTCCTCCTGTAGATTGACAGGCCCGACTCAAGACTAGCCTGTCGCATCGGATCTACGCTTAGGTCGGGCGTGTCCCCCCAGAGGCGGATTTTGGACGAAAAGATGGTAACAAAATGCCCCCAAAATTCAAATAAATAGTGCAAAATCGTCCCCGGACGACTATCTTTGAATATTCCTCCTGTAGATTGACAGGCCCGACTCAAGACTCGCCTGTCGCATCGGATCTACGCTTAGGTCGGGCGTGTCCCCCCAGAGGCGGAGTTTGGACGAAAAGATGCTAACAAAATGCCCCCAAAATTCCCATAAATAGTGCAACATCGTCCCCGGACGACTATCTTTGAATATTCCTCCTGTAGATTGACAGGCCCGACTCAAGACTAGCCTGTCGCATCGGATCTACGCTTAGGTCGGGCGTGTCCCCCCAGAGGCGGATTTTGGACGAAAAGATGCTAACAAAATGCCCCCAAAATTCCAATAAATAGTGCAAAATCGTCCCCGGACGACTATCTTTGAATATTCCCCTGTAGATTGACAGGCCCGACTCAAGACTAGCCTGTCGCATCGGACCTACGCTTAGGTCGGGCGTGTCCCCCCAGAGGCGGATTTTGGACGAAAAGATGCTAACAACATGCCCCCAAAATTCCAATAAATAGTGCAAAATCGTCCCCGGACGACTATCTTTGAATATTCCTCCTGTAGATTGACAGACCCGACTCAAGACTAGCCTGTCGCATCGGATCTACGCTTAGGTCGGGCGTGTCCCCCCAGAGGCGGATTTTGGACGAAAAGATGCTAACAAAATGCCCCCAAAATTCCAATAAATAGTGCAAAATCGTCCCCGGACGGCTATCTTTGAATATTCCTCCTGTAGATTGACAGGCCCGACTCAAGACTAGCATGTCGCATCGGATCTACGCTTAGGTCGGGCGTGTCCCCCCAGAGGCGGATTTTGGACGAAAAGATGGTAACAAAATGCCCCCAAAATTCAAATAAATAGTGCAACATCGTCCCCGGACGACGATCTTTGAATATTCCTCCTGTAGATTGACAAGCCCGACTCAAGACTAGCCTGTCGCATCGGATCTACGCAGGAGAGCAACGATCGCATCGCAGTGGCTCGATGCGTCCTGACATACACATCCGCCTCGCTCGACACGCCGAGCAGCCACACGGCCCGCGGCCAGCCTGCTCCAGCTGGCACGCAATGCCATGGCAGAGTGCTGCCGATGGTCGTGCATGCTGACCTGGGGCCCGAGCCCGGAGCATCGAGAAACGAGCAAGCAGTTCGCAGGGAGGGGCGAGAGGGAGCGAGCGAGGAGGGAAAGAGGAGCCCTCGCGGGGCTCTCCGGGGCGATCCTGCGGCCCCCGTAGGGTACCGCGTGGGCTGGCAGGCGGGAGATGCGAGGAGGGGAGGATCGGGCAGCGAAGCGTGAGAAGGGCAGGGCGCGAGGGGGGAGGGTGGGGAGGAGGGAAAGGGCTCGGAAGGGCGCCGGGAATCCTGCGGGAGCCGCCGCCAGGGGCGCTGCTGCGTGCTGGTGTCCAGTGCTGGTTAGGTCTGCGTGCCTGCTACTTCGTGCTGCTGCTTGCTGCCGCTGTTGCGTGATGTTGATGATGCTGGTCGCTGCTGCTTGTGGCTGCAGGATGAGGCTGATTGCCAGTGCTGCTCGCTGCGTGCTACTTGCTGCAGGGTGCAATTGCCTGCGTGCTTCAGTGCTTATGATTGATGTTGCCGTGCGCTGCTGCCCCAGCTGCGGCTTGGTTCGTGTTGCGTTCTGCTGCTGCTCGAGGCTGCTGCTTGATGCTGAAGGGTGCTGCTTTTCGCTAGGCCTACTAGCTTGCGCAAGCTGCTGCTCGCCAGTGAATCGAAGAGAAAAAGGAGCACCGGTGTCAGGAGCGAGGAGGGAACAGGGAGAAGCGAGGGCCACCAGCGAGGAGCAAGGAGCGAGATGGGAGGAACGACGGTCGAGGAGGCGTGGGCGAGGAGGGATGAAGGATAGCCGGGGACGGAGGAGGGAGGTACGAGTATTCACGAGGAGGGAGCGAGGGGCCAGGAGAGAGCTGCGATGGGGCGAGGAGGAGTGAGAAGGGAGGAGCAATGCGAGAGATAGGCGAGGAGCAGTGGGCGATGAGCGAGGAGCGTAGAGTGAGGAGCCAGAAGCAAGGAGGGAGGCTTGACAAGCGGCCAGAAAAGCATGTTCCCAGTGGGCTCGGCGCGGGCGCGGTCGGAAACCAGGGCTATCTCGGGGCAAGTTTGGGGCCTTCTCTGTAGCTTCTCGGGCTCCCTCGGGGCCAAATTGGAGCCTTCTCTCTGGGGCGTTTTGTCCTCCCGAGTCTCCGGGTGACATGCGAGCGACGATCAAAAACGGATATTACGCGAGATGACACAGAGGCCTTAGGCCGCGGCTTGCGCGGGCCGCCCGCGCGGCACGCCACACTGGAAACGAGGGCGAGTGCGAGCTTACGCGGACAGCTTACGCGCCAATGTCGGCACAGACCCCGTTCTTTGCGTCGCCCATGGGGGTGCCCCCCTGGAGCCTACGAGTGCCGTGGTGTGTGTGTGTGTGTGTGTGTGTGTGTGTGTGTGTGTGTGTGTGTGCGCGTGTGTGTGTGTGTGTGTGTGCGTGGGCGCCTCCAGGGGGAGGGGGCCTTGGGGCCACGTTCGGGCGGCCCTGGGCCGTGAGGTCCCAGGCAGTGCAGAGAGGGAATGCCACGAACTGAGACGACGACGGTCGCCTCCGTTCGGGGGCGTGCAGACATGGATTAGCGATCCATGGATTTGGCGCGCGGTCGCCAAATCCATGGATCGGGGGAGGTGCACTCCTCAAAATGCGGCCGGTGCCGCCTCGCTCGGCGGCCGGAATCCGCGGCTTCCCGTGGAACCGGGACCCGTCGCTAATCCACGCCCCCTTTCATCCATGCTTGGGATCGCCTGATCCGTCTTGCAGAAATCGGGCCCCCAGGACCCCCCAGAGCTGCCCCCCCACGCCAGGCATCGTCGGCAAAAGATCCTCGAGACCCAAGCCTCGAACCTCAACTTCCACAGGAGGAGCCGGCGGCCCCCGCAGTGGTGCGCCCCCCCTAGCACTGACCGAAGGGCCGAGTCAGGCCCTCCGCTGGCTCCGAAGGGCCGTCCAGGGCCATCCCGCGGGCGCTCCCGGGGGCTCCCTGTGTGTATGTAAGTTAACGACCAAAGAGTCGAACCTACACAGTAACCCGTAGGTAGAGGTGAGAAAGGAGGGTAGCTAGTCCTTTTCCAGGGCGCTGCGATGGGGGCAGCGCGGTATGTTGTGATATGAGCGGACTTCACATAATTACACCCTGAGGCCCTCGGGGACTGCTCCTGGAGCACCTGCTGCGCTGTCGGGCTCCTGCGGCTGTCCAGAGGCTCTGATGACACGCGCGGGGACCTGCAATGTAGCAGAGAAGACGGTGGGCACCAGCTTCGCCTCCCGCATCTCGCCGGTCAACGTCCAAGCCCACTACCACTGCTCGCCCTTCTCGCAAGCGCTAATCCCAACGCTGTAGCTGACTAGGGCTGACCTGTGGACTGCGTTCACGGCAAGCGGCCTGATCTGCTCATAATTCTCCCAGCGGCCACGAAGGCTTACTCGCATGCGCTGGTGAGGATCGCTTGTCTGTTTAGCCTGCAGTCCTGATAGCGAAGCTGCTGGCCTGGTGGCCTGCAATCCATGGCCTGTTTGCCTGCTTGCTGGTTGGCTTGCTGCTGTTGCTGGTTGGGGCCGTCTTGAGGTCATCTTGGCTGGGGGGACCGTCTGCGAAACGCGCGTTGGGCCATTCCGAGGCCGGGAGGGGCCGTGCTGGCGCTGAAGGTTCCAGGGGCCAGGAGAGAGGAGTGATGAGCGAGGGGGAATGAAGGAAGATGAGCAAGGATCCAGGAGAGAGGAACGAGGCGCAGTGGGCGAGGAGCAAGGAGTGTTGAAAGGCGACGAGCACAAGAACCTCCGAATGGCATCGTCGAGAGCGAAGCCGAACACTTGGTCTCCTCTTGGGCTGCGCATGGAGCCGATTTAGGGCCAACCTGGAGTCGTCTCGGGGACCGTCTTCCCTACTGAGTCGTCTTAGAGCCCTCTTAGGGAACTCTGGGGCCGTCTTTGGTCGATCTCGGGGGAGCCTTTGGCCTTTGGAGCCTTCTTGGGACGTCTTTGGGGCTTCTAGGCCCGTCCGCAGATCAGGGCCGTCTTGGGGCGCTCTTGGACCGTCTTGGGGCTCCTCTGGCGTCTCCGAGCCCAAAACCGAAACCTCTTCGGCTGCCTGGGGCCTCTCATGGACTGTCTCTTGGAGTCCTCGACCCTGGTGGGACGTCTTGGAGCGTCCCAAGGGTCGCCCTGTGGCGCGCTGGGGCCTGCCGGACCGAGTTCCCCCCTCACTGGCAGCAGGTCCCTCTCGCACTTGTGGGCTCCTGCGCTGTAAGAGACATGACGTTGGGCTCCAGCATCGCCTCCCGCATCTCCATCAGCAGCGCCAAGGCCCGATGCCACTGCTCGCCCTTCCCGCAAGCGCTGGTCCCAGCGCCGTAGCTGATGACGTTGGGCTCCAGCTTCGCCTCCCGCATCTCGCTCAGCAGCGCCAAGGCCCGCTGCCACTGCTCGCCCTTCTCGCACGCGCTGATCCCAGCGCTGTAGCTGACCGGCGTGCAGCTCGGACGCTGGGGTCTGGGGGAGGAGGAGGAGGAGGAGGAGGAGGAGGAGGAGGAGGAGGAGGAGGAGGAGGAGGAGGAGGAGGAGGAGAAGGAGGAGGAGGAGGAGGAGGTGGAGGAGGCGGAGGAGGAGGAGGAGGTGGAGAAGGAGGGGGAGAAGGAGGCGGAGGAATTGCTTGGCTCCCGAGGGCCCTTGGCGGACGGCCGAGGGTGCGCCTCCCCTGATGCCTCCCAGAAGCGGGCCCGAGCAGACGGGGTCGGAGGATTGCACCGCATCGCCAGTGCATCGGCGGCGTTGGCGTGGAGACCTCCTCCTTCTCCTCCTCCTCCTCCTCCTCCTCCTCCTCCTCCGCCTCCGCCTCCGCCTCTGCCTCCGCCTCCTCCTCCTGCTCCTCCTCCTCCTCCCTCCTCTCCTCCTCCTCCTCCTCCTCCTCCTCCTCCCCCTCTTCCTCCTCCTCCTCCTCCTCCTCCTTCTCCTCCTCCTCCTCCGCCTCCTCCACCTCCTCCAACTCCTCCTCCACCTCCTGCTCCTCCTCCTCCTCCTCCTCCTCCTTCTCCTCCTCCTCCTCCTCCTCCTCCTCCTCCTCCTCCTCCATTCTTGTCCCTTCATAGATAACTAACTTCTCCCTGTCGCACCGCGAGGCCAGTTTTTAGGGCGGGCCGGGCGTTTCGCCCGGGACTTCCTCACCACTTATGGCCCTGAAAGATAAAACATTGACAACAGCTTAACAGGTGGAGGGCGGGTTCTTGCCTTCGCGCCGCGCACATTCGTTTCAAACATTTGCAAGAGCTTCACGGAATGAGGGCGGTTCCTATTCAAGTTGTGGTCCTCGCCTTAGCGACGCGCACGTTCGTTTATAGATGTGCAAGAGTTTCACGGATTGAGGGCGGTTCCTGTTCAAAATGTGGCTCTCGCCTTAGCGACGCGCACACTCGTTTTCAACATTTGCAAGAGTTTCACGGGTTCCCATGGTCAGCGTACCAGAAATGGCGTGTTGGAAGGATTCTGGATTTTGAGGTGCAACAGTTACGTTGGCTCGCGGTGTTGAAGTCCCACGAATGGCGCTCCGTCACGATTCAGGATCGTCAAGACGCAACAGTCAGGTTGATCCGTGGCGTTGGAATCCAAATCCGGTGAACGATGTTCTGGCATGCATCACGGTCTTCAAACGGTTGCTTTCCAACGAGGCAGTTCCCTGTGGAAATGAACCCGTGTAGGGGCATATGAAGAGGGAGCTCGGAGGGAGGGTGTATTCCAGCATCGTTGATGACTCTTGGGTTTGAACTGGTCCTCCTCCTCCTCCTCCTCCTCGTCCTCGTCCTCGTCCTCGTCCTTCTCCTCCTCCTCCTCCTCCTCCTCCTGCTCCTCCTCCCCCCCCTGGGCTCCGCGTCGAACCACATCGCCGAAGCATCGGCCATGCGCCGATACATCAAGGAGGCCTGGAAACTTGGAGCCATGTTCGCGCCGTCTCGGGGCATCCTTCGAGTCTCGAAGCCTCCTGGACGGCTCGCGTGGGGGGTGCCTCTCGGAGACGTTTGGGTTCGTTTGGCGGCCGCTGCTTATACCTCGTTTTGCACGCGCTGCGACTGGAATTGCGGTCTAGATGGTATCGGGCTCCAGCTCTGCCTCCCTCATCTCGCTGAGCAGCGCAAGAGCCCGCTGCCACTGCTCGCCCTTTTCGCATGCGCTGACCCCAGCATTGTAGCTAACTGAGGCTGACCCGTGGACTGCGTCCCCTGACGAGATGACGCTGGGTTCCGGTTTCGGCTTCCCCATCTCGCTGAGCAGAGCGAAGGCTCGCTGGCACCGCTGGTGGGTCTCGCCTGGCGGGCGGGCGGGGGAGAAGGAGCAGGCAGAGAAGGAGGAGGAGGAGGAGGAGGAGGAGGAGGAGGAGGAGGAGGAGGAGGAGGAGAAGGTGCGCCGACCGTTGCTCGACGCTGGGGGGTACATCGCAAGGATGCAATCCAGCAGGCTTCGCAGTGGGAGGCAGGCCGTCTCTGGCGAGGCCCTTTGGCGGGTACGTGATGCCTCTGGCCCGACGTGGCCCCATGCGGTCGCCCCAGAGGATCCTCTGGGGCGCCTCCTTGGCTGTCTTCGGGGCTCTGGGGGCGGACCCGAGAAACCAAAGTCGTCAAAATCTCATCGGTTTCCGCATCATTTCAGCATCGCCGCCTCCTCGGTCTCAAGAGCGTCGACC
The DNA here is from genome assembly GCA_963575745.1 of Prorocentrum cordatum. Taxonomy (NCBI): domain Eukaryota; class Dinophyceae; order Prorocentrales; family Prorocentraceae; genus Prorocentrum; species Prorocentrum cordatum. Next base: position 308,366 of record CAUYUJ010001237.1, read on the forward strand.
ACGGCCCGAGAGAGCCCCACTATGGCCCCGAGACGGCCCGTGAACACCCAAGAAGGGCGCAAGAGACCTCCGAGACGGCGACAGAGAGGCCCCGAAAAGGCGAATCATACATGGACAACTGGTTCTGGGGCCAGGACGTCCGTCTCTGGCAAGGTCTCCGGCGGGTAGGCGATGCTTCGAACGAAGCCTGACGTGGCCCCAAGAGGTCGCCCTGGAACCCTCCGGGACGCCTCTTTGGCAATGCCGAGGGCTTTACGGGCGAATCCGACGGGCCGAAATCGTAAAATCCCGATTGGTTTTCGTATGCTGTTCGAGTCGCCGCCTTCTCAGTCTCAAGAGCGTCGACCACGACTCAAGAGGGCCCCACCATCGCCCCAAGAAGGCCCAAGAACGCGCACGAAGGGCCCAAGACGCTTCGAAAACGGCCTAAAGGAGGCACAGAAAAGGTGAAACGTATACGGACAACAGGATCAGGGGTCGTGGGGCCGATGGGTTTCGGGGGCTCGCGAGGCGGGTGGGCCGCGGGTGGGTCGCATGGCCGCGCTGGCCCACCCAGCCCCTCACTCTTTTCCGCTACTGCGGGTGCTATCCCTTGCCACGGGGAAGTGGGGCTGTCAACCAGTCAAGAACTCTAGGTGCAAACCCTTGGGGGATTTCCTTTCATAGTCGGAAGCCGGCTACGACGACTTCCTTGCTATACGCGATGCTTTGGAGCAAGACGACATCCGTCGCATCCACGGCGAGGATGTCGCAGACACGGAGTGGTCACAGCTGTCGCAGCAAGCGCGGAACTTATACGAAATTCAAAATTTAAAATTCAGAACTATGGCCCCTTGCCGCAGCAACGCCGCCCTGGACTGGTGTTCGACCAAGATCACCAGCTCAGCAAGCACCGTCGTCAGCAATGCAGAAGGCAGGTGCCCCGACGATGTGCTGCAGGCTATTGCTGCCGTGATGGTGGCCAACAACAGCGAGGCGTCCTCGAAAGTTCTGCCACTTCTGACTCTCGGGACGTGGGGTAGGGACCAAGTGTACCGACTCCTTGCTTCCGAGGGGCCTTAGTCTATTCGCTTGGCAGCCGAAGGCTGAGCTCGCTGCGCAAAGTTACCGAGCCGCGGCCCGAGGCGCCCAGTGATACCCAACACGCTTCGCGCAAGTCACTTCTGGACGGACGTGCTCGCTACGGGAACCTGGGCAGACCACTCTCCAAAGTGCGCTGCGGGACGACTGCACGCATGATACTGATGGCACTACTATTACTACTACTACTACTACTACTACTACTACTACTACTACTACTACTACTACTACTGCTACTGCTACTACTACTACTACTACTACTACTACTACTACTACTACTACTACTACTACTACGACTTCTACTACTACTACTTACTAACTACTACTACTACTACTACTACGACTACTACTTACTACTACTACACGACTACGACTACGACTACTACTACTACTACTACGACTTACTACGACTTACTACTACTTACTACTACTTACTACTACTTACTACTACTACTACTACTACTACTACTACTACTACTACTACTAC